>JARJLF010000270.1:0-255413 GCA_029378395.1 Mycena leptocephala | reverse complement strand
AAAAGACGCCACTCGTCCGCCTTGATGGAGCCAGCTCCCTTCTCTCCGAAGTTTTTGGGACATGATGCACCCACGAAGGAGTGGTGGTATTCGCAATGACTTCCTTGAATGAAGCGGAAGTCGCTCGTGGAGATCGTCTTTGGGCGAGGAGAGTAATTGGGTCCCTGAGCGGTTGGGTCAAACGCTAGCGGAAACCGAAATCAGCCTTCAGATACCAAGGTTTCACAGACCGACTCACCCAGGTCACTAAAAGCTCCGTAAGACCATCTTTCTGCAGTCTCACTAAGCATTTATCGAGTGAAAGATTTTTCCATTGCGTTCCACGCAAGTTGAGGGACCAACAGACGAACAAGAGAGCGGGCTTATTGTTTCTCATTATTCTCGTACGTAACATTTCTTCGGTGAATTCCTCTGCGCTGTTGCCGTTGGAGAGGCCGGGCAGTCGTCATCGCTGTCGCTGTCGCTGTCGTCGTTCTCGTCGTTCCCAATGTTGGTAAACGGACGGACAAGGAGACGGTGAATAGCCGTGATCTGTTTTTCCTCCTTCAAGCAGCTGGGTCTCATTATTTTCGGCGCTGTCGTGGTCTCCGAGTCGAACTCAAGAAAATCGAAGCTGAAAGCGGGTGGAAGTTCTTCAGATTTTGCTGCATCGTGGGCATTGAGCTGGATCACATATCGGGAATGGTAGGACACCAGACCTTCGTAAATGTTGTGCATGGGTTCACTGGTAACCATGCGGGTCGGGTTCCAGTACGGAAGTCTCCACATTTCAGACCAGCGGAGTCCATCATCCGCGTAGATCTTTGCGCGCTCAGCACTGGTCTCGGCATCCCGCCAAGCTTCAGCTTGAGCAGCATATGCTCCACATCTCTCAGCTTCCAGTTCTCGCAGTCAGTCCTGTACGCGTGTTGCGTCCACGACAGTCGCAAACAGTACATAGGATGTGCGAGTTGTGCTGAGTCGCACCTATGACATCGCGGGCAGCGGGTAGATCATTGACAGAGAGGACGAAGCCGAGATCCATGATCCGTCCAGATTCCGGACTAGCCCAGTTTTTGAAAGGTGAATGCCGCGTTCCCACCCAACAACCCCGATATCGACCGTAGGTCGGAGATATGGGTTCAAGTGCTCTTGGTGGGCTGCCTTGGGGCCGGTGAGAATTTGGACATACAAATTGTCGGGCTTTTGGCGGATGGCGAGGGGAAGATTGAGGCAATAAGCCGTGAGCACCCCAATGGAAGCAGAACTCGAACGTTTCCTACTGCCATGAGGCGGGAAAAAGTCGACGCTACAGCCAAAGAGAGCCGCAAAGAGGAGCCTCTCGTCTTGTCTTTCCCTCGATCAATGAAGAGATTGCCGTCGGGCCCTATGAACTCTTGGATAAGAGTGCCGTGAAACACGTTATCCACGAACTCCGCACCGCCTTGTCTCTTCCAGGCCAGTGCCTCGTCGCAAGCATGGTCCATCTGCGTCTCAATCGCCGGAGTGGAGAGCAGGCGGGCCAGATAGTCGAGGAACGAATGAGAGAGGAAGGATTTGATGGGACGCGCATAACTTTTACCGTCAACCAACAATGCTGTCGCACATTTGGATCGACCATCTTCACCGACGATCTCATTTTCACACTCCTTGGGCCACGTGGGTATGTTAGAGGTGGAAAGAGTGGGGGCGTGGATGTGGTCGCACGATGGACAGGCGGCATACAAAACAGTTTTGCCGTCCAAGTTTAGGCGCTGCATTGCGGTATACAGACTGGAGGGCAGGTCTTTCAAAATCTCCTGCTGGAGAGCATCGTAAGAATAATTGCCGTCCGCGTCCGGCTTTGTATGGACCGACATGGCCAACTTGATCAAGAGCGTAACAGTAGCGTAAATAAAGTTTGTGTTGCCGGTAGCGAGGCCAAGAATAACGTTGCAGACGAGTCCGAGCAAGATCATGATTTGGGCCATCGCATCGAGATGCTGGATCGGATTGTCCAACGCGTATGCTAAGTGCAAGTTAGCGCTTTAAATGATGAAGAAATCCGATGTCCTTACCTGAGTCGTAATAGAGAGGCCGCCTATCTTTGGGAAGCGTGGTGATGAATTCATTCAGGTCGCATTCGAGCTTGCGCATCTCATTCACAACGCTGTCTCTCTCGGGGCTTTCCTTGAGGGGTTTCAAAGAGTTGGCGACTATTGCAAGCTCACGCTTCGCATGATCCGCCTTCTCCCATAGAGCGTCTATTTCCTCCGGCGCGCTGGCGCTCTGAAGGCTCGCGATCGCGGTTTGGATTCTGGATGAGAGGGATTCCAGCAGTTGCGTAGATTGCGCCTGCCGGGTGGGTTGTTTATAACCCTTGACTGCTTCAGAAAGCACTGCTCTCATGCTGTTCTCCGTTTCAGCGAGAACGGTGCGCGCATCGGGAGCTTGGGATGAATTCGGGGTCGGGGTACCCGAGAGCCCGGGCTCGGAGAGGGCAAGACGGGCAATCCTTTCGGCCAGGTTCTGTATGCGCGATTTAGGCAAAATCGAGATCAGAATATTCAGAGACTTACATCCGGGTCTGAGTTCTGACCCGCATTTGAAAGTTCTCTATTCCTGAGCTTTTTGGCTTGGTCATTATAGGTTTCAAAATAAAAATAAAAAAGGACATACAAAAGTCTGCAATTCTTGGCGATGTGCATCCTCGTCCACCACTCTGTGAGTTGAGTTGCGGCAAACGCAGTTGCAAAGGCGGCCCTTAAGAAGCCCCCTTCCCGTAGCGCGAGACATGGCGGAACAAAGGTGGAGGTACAAGTCGGACACGCTATAAGTCAGTAGGCGATTTACACCTACTGGTTTGAGCGCAAGGGATGGTGGGTACTGGTTCGCGCCTGCAGCTTTATGAGAATAGCCCCTTGTTCTGTAAGAGGATGCCCTCTATAAAGGTCCTAAACCTTGTTCTGTATCTGGACGAATATTTGAACGAATAACATACGACAAAGGGAGAACCATCTAGGAATTTTGGCCTTTTCGAATTATACAAGGGCAACCCAGGAATGATACAAGGGCAACCGGAGCACCCCGCCGTGATTTCCAGCAAACGCGGGCTGGTGCCTGCTGGTGCCCGTCCATCCGCTCAGCGATTTACACTGAGGGGACGCTCAGCTGTCCAGCAGCATGCGTCGATAGGCGCTTTACACCTATCGCACAACATATAGACTTGGCTCGGTAGTACCGGCTAGCCCAGGTACATCCACTCAGCGATTTACGCTGAGGGGACGCATGTGCACAAGAGCCGACTTGTCGTCGCAATCTGGAGTCAGAAGGGTCACGGGGTCAAACGGCTCGGGTCAACCTTACCCGGTTATGGCACCGCCACGCAACTTGCTTCCGACCACGACGTCAGGCGTTTGCTGGGTGCTCGTCGCCCAGCAAACGTCGCCCAGCAAACGCCGACGAGCACCCAGCAAACGCCTTCTGAACTTGGGTGCTTGTCGCTCAACATGGGTCGTTTCCTGAGTGCAAGTCGCTCAGAAAATGCTTACTCCATCGTTTGCTGAGTGCAAGTCGCTCAGTAAATGCTTGCTCGTTGAGTTGAAGACACTAATTCTGGTACGTTTCAACAAACTCAACCCTGAATCACATTCTGAACTTGAATCGCCAATTTAGTATTGATTCGTGTATCTCAATTCCAGCAGAAAATTACATATCGATTCGACCGAACGCTCTAATTTGTACCCCAACAACTGCCCTTGCTCTAGGCCAGCGTAATCTCCATCAGCTCGAACGCCTCGTTCGAGATTTCCAAATCCTCCTCGATATCCGGCATAAACTCCTTCGTCGTCGCAATCCAGGTCTCGTCGTACAGAGTGCGGGGTAGTTTCAAAGGAGGGCCGGTGATCGACTTCTTGTCGCCGCGAAGGCGGAACCGCTTGTTGGGTGCCCTCTGACACGTCTCCGTCGTCTTGTCGATGAGTTCGACGTAGTCCGTGACCTTGTTGATGCGCCACGGGTATACCTTGATATTATGCGCCGTCGTCATGCGACGTTGATCTCCGACCTGCACCTCAAGAGGTTCGTCTTCCTCCGACGACATAGCCGCGACGCCCAGCTTGGGGAGAAGCTCTTCCTCAATCCATTTCCACGTCGCCGCACCCGCGGTGTCGTTCTTTGCCAATGAAATCCCGACCATCTTCTCGGCGGTCTTGACCCGGCAGTCGAATTTCTGTCAGGTCATCAGGCCGTTGACACCAAGGGTACATGTGGGACGCCACTTACATTCTTCTTGCGTGAGTTCGCGATGTTTCTAGTTCGGCGATCCACCTCGAATGCCTCAACGCGCTTGCGCGCATCAACCACCGACTCTCCGAGGCGCGGCTGATGCCGGCTCCACTCAGTGCGCGCGTCCTTGAGAAAATTATAGAACAGCGCAGAAAGATATACATCTGAGACGTCAGGGACATCGTAGGGTTTGTGTCCTCTTTGCGCTTCTCGAGCACTTGCTGGACGAAGAATTCCACAATCTTCTTGTTCCAGAGGCACGTCGCCCAACTAGGGCCGAAGTACAATTTCGAGGTGCACGCTTCAGGCGCCGTTTCGCCCGCTTCGCAGCGTAGCATCACAGACTCGCCGACCCCTTCGTAGTCGCAGAAATCTCTGGCGCGGTTGAGCCCTGTAGTTGTCCGCCAATTTTCGCGGACGATAGTCTGGGGAAATCAATTTGAATACTGCAGCAATGCTCGAAATAGACTAACCTTCCACCGAAGGTCGTCTGCGGGCGTCATCTGATCCTGTTGTTCATGTCTGGCCCGAATCAAAGTCGTCGTCGCCCCAGCCTTAGCCTGCCTTTTCTTGCGGGGGGACTTTCCCAGTATACCATAGACCATGCCTTTCAGCCGCTCCTCTATAGCGGGATCGTTGAAGTCAATCATCATCGGCGTGTGGGAAGTGCTCTGCTGGGGAGTGTCGGGCGCCGCCGAGGCTGCTGGCTGCGTCGGCGCAGCCATGGTGACCACCGGGAAGCGGTCAACTCCTTGACGTATGACGGCCTCGAGCCGGCGCGCTTGCCGCGTCGCCTCTGCTATGTATTCTGGAATGCGGGCCGGGGGTGCATTCGGGAAATGAACCTCTTCCATCTCGTTCTGCTGGGGCTGTTGGGGGCCCCGTTTCTGTGCGCTGAAGCGAGCATGGAACGCGGCCATCTTGGTCTCATGGTCTGCCTGTTGCACCCGTAAATACCTGTGTAGTGGAAAGCGGTGGGAATCTACCTGTAGTCTCATTTGCTCGCGAAGGAGTTCGTCTTGCTCGCGCTGATGGGTTTCTTCCTAGAACTTCACTCAGCATCGAACTTCTTTAGCATCAAGATATGATCGCCACTCACAATCTCCGCGAGTCTAGCCTTGAGTTCTGCCTCGCGCGCAGCCTGAAAATATTTAATCGTCTACCCTCGACGCCAACACTTCCACGTACAATTTGAGACTGCATCTGCGCCTGTGCTTGCTGGTAGCTTTCCTCCCTCATGCGCTCGAGGTTTCGCTGGAAGACGATCTCACGCTCGTGGCTGAATTTGTTCCATTCTGTCTTCCAATGGTTCTGCTGTCTCGTCATTTCTTCGTTCTGAAGAGAGTCAGCAGCGTGTTAGAGAATGGAAAACGATGCATACTCTCTGTTCGGAGAGTCTCTGCTGCTCCATCTGAAGCGCCATGATCTGCTGCTGGGCGGTGTTCAATTGGGCCGCGAGTTCCCGCTTCTCCCGGATTGCGGCCTTGGCTTTTCCCCTGGCGGCGTCGGCATCGATCCTTGCCTGTAGGAATGTCAAGTTGGGTGGAAGGTGAGGTGAACAAGCCAACCTCTACAGCCTCATTTCTCCCAGGGGTTGATACCGCGACTCTCTTTGCCTGGAAAAGGTTTGTCCTCAAATCTAACTCGTGTGCTCAGCGACTAACCTCGTTGATGCGTGGCCTCTCCTCGTCGGCCCAGACCCTGGAAGAATTCACTGCGGGGTTCATTACCATATCTTGCCTGGCAACGACGACGGCGGAGGTATTGGCATCGTGCTGCGCCTGCCAGTGCTCGGTACCGCTGTGCATGGTGTCGTCGTTGAGGGTGTTGGCGTCGTGCGGCGCCTGCCAGAGCTCGGTACTGCCGCCGTTCATAGTAATGTCCGGGTCGCTGTTGCCGTGGAAGTAGGAGCTGCCGCCTGGCATGTCGCTCATCGTTGGAGGTTCTTGAAACTGTAGCGAGGCGATCTACGCCTCGAGACAGAAGATGGACGGGTGGTACGAGCGCGGAAAAAATTGAGTGCGGACGGTGGGCGAGGGTCCTTATATTCCTCCCCGCGCCACTCACGCCTCGTAATGAAAGAAAGGATTGATTGTCAGGGTACAAAAGTGCGTGCCTCGTGTAACGAATCTAAGCAACGATATAAATGGATTCGAGGCGAAGGTGCCTCATGCAGTGAACGATATAATGGGATCAAGATGAGAAAGGTGCCTCGTGCTATCAACAGAATCAAGCCCATTGTGAACGGTATAATGGGATCAGAGGAGAAAGGTGCCTCGTGCTATGAACCGAATAAAGAGCCAAGGGTTCGTCGTGGGATGAAGGGAAACGTTATCGCGATCGTGCACAGTGTTATCAACAGTGTTATCATCTTTGTTCTTTTTGGTTGCAATGCGATTTTATTTTTCCCTCACACAGTTTCGAGTTGAAGGATACAATTAAATTAAGCATTAAATCTATTGACTGCGAACGTGAAGACAGAAAAAACAGGTATGGTAGGCATGAAAGATTACAAGAAGGAAAGAAATACACAACACTACGGTGAACCAGGAAACGCGTGTGCTCGATAAACGGTGAGCTCTTTGGGCAGGCGCGTGCGGTGTACGCTTTGAAACTTTGTCATGCGCTGAAGCGCACTGTGGAACGGATCAGGGATGAGAAGGAACACGAAAATCTATACGTACGCGTGAAAGACGTAGTCCGCGATCCGCGAATCTGTCGAGCGCATATTAACAACAGATGTGGTGTCGTGCGCCGCAACGCGCATGATCACAACGTCGCCAGCGATGGTGTTGGCGCATGCGTTTGCGTTCAAGGCCTTGCCGCGTTTCATGAATATACGAAAGCGCGAGATTTTCTGGCCGTGTTGAAGCCGTACGTTGAAATCGTGTATCCATGGTTGATGGGCGGCGTCGGAGAAGATGGATTCCACGAGAGGGTATCGTGATGCATCAGGCTTGCAATACTCGATATGGGTGGGCGTGAAGGCGAAGCGCGGTGTATTATGTGAGGTAGAATAATGGCGGCAGCGAAGCTCTCTCAGAAACGACTGGAAATATGTTAGTCGCAGGCGTAATGCAGAGGGGCTGCTCTGACCTTGCGATCGTGACTGGCTTGCGGTTGTTGACCATGGTGTTGTGAAGGATCGCGGGCGAAGTGGCGGGGATGAAGTTTGAAACTTTGGCTTGAGGGATGGGCGATTTTAAAGGTTCTCTTCCTTTGTTTCTTTGTCCCTGTAAACCCAGACCGCGTGTGAGCCACTCGAGACCCGCGACCCGCTACGCCCGTCGCGACATGCCATGGTTTTGCGCCATATCTACCGCTGTCCACCAGGCGATTAACACTTGGGGGACTGTCCACCAAGCGGTTTACACTTGGGGGACATCGAAGTTAAGATCAGGAAGGCTTCACACCGCCACAGCTGTCAAACGGAGGTCGGAGCGAGCACCGACAATCCCATTTGGAAACGCGCTAGTATTGCTCTACGACAAGATCTCTTCGCAAGGACCGGTAGAAAATCCGACACAGAAAACCAAAGAAGCAAAAAAAAAATTAGGGAAAGACGTAGTAGGTACATGTAGCATAAACTGATATTCTCATCCAGACCTCTTCTTCCGCGCCTAAACTGGTATTCTTATGCAGACCTCTTCTTCCGCGCCTTCTGCCCCACTTTGGTTGAGGATCTAGTTCGAACAGGGGCCGTCCCTGCGATGATGTTCAAGACTTTCCGTGTTGACTTCTCAGTGGCGCGCGCGGCGGAGTTGTGGAGTTTCCCTTGCAAACACACCGACACAGGCCAGTAGTTGTCGTAATGAGCGAGCCAAGGGAACTTGGCGGTCATCTACAAGTCAGTCAGTCTAAGAGAAACCAGAGTGAATAATATGAAGTCGCACCTTGTTATAGACCTTGGAGAGTTCATCCTTATCCTGGTAGGATAGCACCACCGACGGACGCAAGTATTGCGTGCAAAGCTCGTCAAGGCGGACTTGACAAAACCATGAGGGCGAGGTCAATGGAATGCGAAAAATTCTTACCCTGAAGTCCGTATATTTCTGCTCCTG
This sequence comes from Mycena leptocephala, assembly GCA_029378395.1. Classification (NCBI taxonomy): domain Eukaryota; kingdom Fungi; phylum Basidiomycota; class Agaricomycetes; order Agaricales; family Mycenaceae; genus Mycena; species Mycena leptocephala. The sequence goes on along the minus strand of JARJLF010000270.1, from coordinate 247,107 downwards.
CTCCTGCGGGGTCAAGTGGGGATAGCGATCTGGGAACAACGACTTGACGGCTTGGATGTTTGCGGATGAGGGCCTTAGGATCTTTGTGACTGTCGCAGGTGAAGAGTCGGAGTCGGGGTCGGAGTCTGAGCCTTCCATTGGCGTCAGCGAACCTCTCGACTGCTGGGCGAGACATCGCGAGATGGAGCGGCAGGTGTATGGGCGCGACGGGGAGCAGGTGTAGGGTCGCGACGGGGAGCAGGTGTGGGGTCGCGACGGGGAGCAGGTGCAGGGTCGCGACGTGGAGCAGGTGTAGGGTCGCGACGGGGAGCAGGTGTAGGTGCACGATGAGGAAGATCGGGAGGAGGAGTAGGCGTGCGGTTGGGATCTATGTCCAATAACATCCGCGGGAGCGGGAACTGCTCAGGGATAATGTTGGTTAGGAGTACCGGCAGTGTGACTGGGCACGGCGCAGGGAGCAGCGGGCGGACGACATGTTTCGTGATTACACTGGTGAACCGAGGCGCCATGAGAGGGGACGGAGAGAAATCGGGACTGTGAGACTCATATATGAGGCCGTGAGTGCATCAAAGGAGCCACTCCGGGTCTTTGTTCTTTGTTCTGGGTCTCCATCAATTGCATTGAGTGAAGGTCGCGGTTTTGTCAGCGGGTTGCTTTGTTGTCGGCCACGAGGCTCTGAACGTTCAATGGGTTGATTGAAATATATAAGGCGAGAGCAGGCGCACCTTCCCTCATTCTCCTAACCCCCCATCCTTAATCGATCGACGTGTCTACTCTTCAATGCCCATCGCTCGTCTTCCCTACGTTCGACACCGGGGTGTCGACACACACCCGGCAGTGTACTCACCCTCGCTGTCACAGAAGACGGCAAAATACTAGCGAGTGGCGGTAAGTGTCTGTTCACCACTGATTGAATACTCACTGACCTTCGCACAGGCTCGCAAGGGACCAGACTTTGGAACGTCGCAGACATGTCGGTGATCCAGCGTCCCAGTGGCGCCGGTATTCGCGGCGCAACTCTGGTCGCAATTTGGGCCCGTCAAGCCGACGAGGCGCATGACGTTCTATATGCTGGCACTCAAAACGGGTATTTTTTTTGCTGGCGTCAACAGGACGGGGTAAGGATTCGGTGCAGTCCAATAGTTCCTGGCGTCATTAATTTTGTTGGCGTAGCTGTTTGAAGAGACCTTCGTCATACAGATGCCCGACCCCGGCGAGATAACTGCCATGGCATTTGACTCGACCAACAATCGTCTTTGCCTGTGCAGCCGCAACGACATGGTTCAGTCCTGGACGATTTCCAAGGACCCCCTGACCGGTAAATGGATGCCTACCAACATCTTCAGTAGGCGATTCCCTCGGTTGGCGCCCCAAGCAATCACGTTTGCCGCCTTCGATAATAGTCAAGATCGCGACATTATCGTGCTTGGCTTCCATAACAGTGGACCCATGTAAGCCCGGATTTCGAATTTCATAGACAAAATTAAATCGAAATCCAGCTACACGATCCGCGGTAAAACAGGGGAAACCGCGTCAGACTGGTCGGTGGGAGCGAAGATGTATGTGATTTCTTGCGATCGAGATGAAGGGACTGACCACCGTGAACCCAGCGGAGACGCCGCGTTCAACTGGAGGGATGGTGTTTTCTGCCTCGACGATCCGACCTCTGGCCCCGCACTCTTCCGTCTCTCGGACCAGATGAAGTCGAAGATATACGAGATTGACCGCACTCGGAAGAACGGACGACCCCGAAAGGTCCGGTTTGGTGAGCATGGGTCAACCCTTATCTGCGGGAGCGACCACGGGTGCGTGTACGTCTTCGACACTCGCTCAGGCGAAAGGATTGCGACCCTGAGTGTAGGATCGACGGAGTGGGTTCAAGTCGTCGCGGTTCGTGTTTTCTGGTTTTAACGAGTAACCGCTGACTCGATAGTCCGCATAGACCACGGAGGTTGACGACGTATCCGTCATTTTTGCGGCCCAGACACGCGCCTTGGACTTCTCGGAGGAGATTTTTGTCTGGAAACGAGCTCATCGTGAACGGGAAACAAGCACCGTCTGGGAAAAAATGGTTATGGTCGCAAAGGTGCTGGTCGTCTTGGGATGCATAGCGTTCGTATACCAGAACTTGGAGGGCAAGGTCGGGGTGTTGCGCGGCGTTCATACACCAGATGTTGTAGGTGTAGCTATCGGTGTCGCGCAGCAGGGTGTTGGTGTTGCGCATGTTGGTGTTGCGCAACTGGGTGTTGTGCACGACGGTGTGCACGAGGTCGTTGCGGACGAGGTTGTGCAAGGTAACTGATATGTACTAGATATTGAACTTCAGAATACAAGTTCCGCTTAGATTCAGGACAACGTACCAGGGTGGGCTAAGCTGTAGCGTCAGCGCGGCATTTGTTGAGCGACTTGCACTCAAGAAAAGCGGTGGGCCACGCTGTAGCGCCAGCGGGGCAAATTGGGCGGCGCATTTGTTGAGCGACAAGCACTCAAGAAACACGAGTTCGGAAGGCGTTTGTTGGGCGACGAGCACCCAAGAAACGCACGACTTGCGCACGACCGTTGTGGTCGGGAGCAAGTTGCGGTTAAAGAACTAGCCGGTGACCCGTGACCCGTAAGCATTACCCGTGAGCCGTATGTCCCGTGACCCTCATTTTCACTTCGCCACTCACCTCCACGATTTCCGAGTGTAAATCGCTCGGTAATCGCCTACCTCTCAACTGTCAGGGGTAAATCCCTTGACAATCGAGTCTACCTCACAACTAGCCTTCACGCGCCATAGTCACTGATTCCCCGGGGTAAATCCCCGAGCAATCTTGTACATTGCGTGTGCTCATTGAGGAGTTAAACGCGTGCAAAACGCGTCGAACCACTTTCCTGTCTTGCGTATCCAGCCAGCTCTCGATCTACATAGATGGCTTCTGCTCTGGTATGTGTCTGTCTGGATATCTAAGTGCAAATTGAATACTTACCGTTCGGTTTCTAGCCCCATGGGCGTCTTATTGGGCACTACGCCTGCAAGCAGCAGTTGTACACTGTGCATTGCGGCTCTCCCGACATCGTACTCCGTACCCCTAGCCCAGAGGAAGCTCCGCCGATTGATTCGACCGTTATGATTCCCAACTTCTACGAACCACGGTATCTATCCATCACCCATGCATATCTGCTTTTCATTCCAAAATCTTATGCGTGGCGCAATCCGTTGTTCCAAGCCCTCGACCGTCCCCGTCACAAGCTGCAGATTATCAAGGACGGGGACCAAGGTTTTTGCCTTCATCCGGATGTCGCCGACAATTGGCTGGACTTGGAACACACCCTCCGTCAAGTGGGGAAGGAGTTGTTTCAGTTGGCGCCTCTGCGTTGCTTTCCAAGGCTCGTGTCGCCTTGGTTCTTCCCTGCCCGCTTCAAATTCATGCACAAGTTCCGGACCGAGGCAGCGGCGCGCTTTGGCGCGTGGCGCTCAATAGAGAATTTCCTCCCTCTGCTCGGCTACGTATCGATGGGCCTTTGGTGCATACAGTGTTGGGAGGCTAGTGAGCTTGCCGCAGGCAATAGTGTGGATTGGCGCCGCGAGGTCACCGCGAATACAGGTGTCCATGCGACGTTCTTGGACTATCTGGAGAAATCATCGGCTGGCATCTGGGAAACGGAACGCGTCGGAGCGCTGTATCGTATTAAATCCCCTGAAGATTTGAATCCTACAGAACATGAGCAGCATCACGAGATGGAGTGGCTACTGGGAACGATTCTCAAATCCAACTGCCCGATCCCGATATATCTATCTTGGGGGAAACTACCGCGACAAATCAGCCCGGTGGATGTCCCTACAGAATTTGCGCAGTTCGTACCGGACGCGGATGAGCTAAAACGCCTCGTTTCATCGCGTGGGGATCTGAAATTCAGCCGATGGGCTATCAACCACGACTTGTTGGTTTGGTATCGAGACCCCTACACGCCGGCATTGGCGCCGGTCGCAGCTACTGCCCTCCCTCCAAAGGACCACTCCTCGGTCGCGGCTGCGCCCTTCCCTCCTCTTCCTCCAAACAGCGAGCAAAAGATCAACGAGACAATCGAGGAGTTCTTCATTCGACGAAGAGCAAGAAACTTGAAAAAGATGGCGACTGAGTCGTCCGCCGACCGGCAGAGACGCACGCAGCGTGCAGAAAACGCGAAACGGGGTGTGGTCCCATCAAAATCCTTCGTTTTTGTCTGGGAAAAACAAGATGGACACTATATCCGTCAACCCACAACTCGAGGCAACTTCGCCGATGTCTGGGCTGACTACCCGGGTCCCCAGCGTCGTTTCGACCCAATTCACAATCAGTGGGATCTTTGCGAGCTCTTCGAGAAAAATGACCCGGTCTTTGGAGAAGGTTATGACCACCCTCCTGACGATGACAGTGACGACGAGATGGACGTTGGGGATCCGACCTTCCCGCAAAACATCGACATGGAATCGCGATTACCTCCAGAGGTCACCAACATGGAGGTCATACGAGAGCAGCACCCTCACGACATCGAGCAGCCGATCGTGGATGTGCCTCAGGACCTCGGTCCGGACTTCACGGAATCCGACATACCGGAGCGCCAATGCAACAAAGCCTCGCAGAATTGCGTGAACCTAGTTTACCTGAGGTTCGGCGTGACTCTCAGAACAGAGGAGCCCGAGTACGAGTCGGTTGGTGATAGTCTTTTGGACACAGTCCAGAGGCGGTTTGGTTTTGTGATACCCTCAACTCCCGAGGAGTTCGTCGCTCGTGATCCACCTGCAAAATATCTCGACTCGAAGGACCTGGCCAATGTGGTGGGCATGACAGATATCGGCAACGAATTGGCCTCGCAGAAAGGCCTAGACAATACACTGAGAATTTTCTTTGGACAGTGTACTGAGGCGCGTTCCGTCAACAACATAGACAAGAAGCTCTTAGACTATCATCAGCACTTTGCACCTATCTCGCCTTTCAGATTTGGGAGGGAATATCTCAGGAGCATGCGCAACCCATCCCAGCAACATCTATACTATGTGCTTCGCCCAATCGGCAGCGGGATCGGAAGCGAGGTCCTCTTGATTCCCCGAGCAACAGACTTTCTAGAGGTTCTTCGTCAACGGTGGGGTCCAGAGATCAAGGACGTTGCCAGACATTTCGTGGCCCGAGGCATGCCATTCTGGCATGCCTATATCAGCGCCGAAATCATGCCGGAGTCAAAGACACCAGCTACGAGGGCTTTCCGAAATACCACTTCGGGTTTGGGATTTCGCCACAACAAATATGAATTCGACAAGCATGACTACAACGCGTACACCACTCAGCGCGATCTCAAGCTCCTTCATACTGCGCGTGGTCGCATCGCCTTGCAGTACGGCGGGATAATAGCGCGGCTCGCAAGGTCAGAGGTTTCAGACGACGACTTCTTCCACCAATTCGACGACGAAATCTACAATGTCGGGGATTGCTTGTGGGACGGAGAATCGAAACACGCCTATTGGCACGACAAGCTTTCAGATCATGAAATCGATCTTCTGTGCGGCGTTTATCACGTTTCGACTGGTATGTAACTTTGTCCGTGTCGTTTCGTGAGTACTTATTCTTTGGTTCAGGCTTGAAGCAGGGAGGGCAGGGTATGTATTGTCTGCATGACACGTCTTTACTTGACGAACACTCGAATTTAGGACACATATCCGCGAAAAGTGACACTGAGCAGACCTCCATCGTCTCATGGTGGCCCAAACCGAGCGCGTGGGCACGGGGAAGTCTAGACCTAGCGTGGTGGACGCCACAATGCGAAGTCGATTTCTTTCAGAAACGTCTGGGACACTTCGAGAAAGGTGTTTTCCTTGTGAAACGCCAAGCCGACTGGAGGCACAACCTGAAGTATCGGAAGGAAGTCAAAACATGCTGGGAGGGTTATGAGAGAGTCGCTGCCAGCATCGCCGACACTCTATCTGCTGATGCACGGTCCACCTCATGATGTGGAGATCGCACGCTGTTCTTAGTCGTTTTTTGGTCGTTCTCCGTAGCCGGGCGTATATCATCATTTTTGCTGTATATTATCAAACATGTAAGCGCAAACGAATGAATCAATTTATTGTGTATATCTGCCAGTATCTTAAGAAGCTTGAGAGCTCTGGCCGCGTAGAATTTTTTTGTATGATTTTTTTTTGGATTTATTGCGGCACAAGGTCACAGGGTGTGACAGAAGGTCGTGACAGGCGGCTTGACCTCTCCCACCACCAAGTCCGACAGCGAGTGTAGATCGCTCGCTGACGGGCTTGCCTTTGACCATCACTATCATCACCGTCAACGAGTGTAGATCGCTCGTCGACGTTGGCACTCTCGATGGGTTCCAAGCAAACTGACCCGCGTGCTGACCCTTGGCACCTACAAGTGGCTCAGCATGGAAACCCACCCGTTTTCCAGCTCTCATAGCCAATTCCACTGCTCTCCCGGAACACCTGGACTTATGTGTGCCTAGTGGCGCCACAGACCCTTGCCCCAAAACGTCTGGCCCTCGCGGTCATTTTGACCCTCCCCGAGTGTCAATCGCTCGGCGCGGGTCTCAATGGCTTCTCAAGCTGAAAAAATCTATTCGATTGCTCTTGCAGCCTCTGTACACTCGTACGCTCGGTGGCTCCACCCACTAATCACTAAAACTTTGTGACCCTCGCATTTGACTTGGACCCTATCCCAAATATACGTCGCTCAGTGCGACTGACTGGACCATTTTTGGAGCCTCAAAACCTATCTCATTACTCTACGCGTCGGCCTGGACCACGAGAGACTGCTCGAGGTAATTTTTTTATGACCCGATTTTGACCGATTTTGACCATCTTCCTATCCAGTTCCATTAACTTTAATCGGAGCGCCTCCAGGCTCTCGGGCGCAGAGTATAGCATATATCTTAAGCTTTTGGTAAGCTTCCGCAAGCTTCTGCCCACTACCACCCGAGCTCATGCTTCGATTTTCAGCTTCACCGCCCTTGAATAAATTTCGTCATTTTATTACAAATTCTACGGCGCCAGGGCGTCAAGGGCCTCGACAATGAGCATCACGCTCTGCGCACTCGCCCTGGACCACGCGAGAGACCACCCGAGGTGATTTATTTTCATGACCCGCTCGTGGCGTATTTTCACCATTTTCCCATCTAGCTCCATCAACCTTGATCAGAGCGACTCAAGGCTCTCGGGGGCAGCGTATGACATTTATCTTGGGCCTTTGGTAAGCTGCCGCAAGTTCCCGCCTACTACAAACTGAGCTCATGCCTTAATTTTCAGCTTCACGGTCCTTTGAATAAATTTTGTCATTTTATTACAAATTCTACGGTGGCATCAGGGCGTCAACGGATAGTTGACGGTGATTAGCACGTTGTGCGTGTACCCCCTGGACCGCAAGAGACTTCTTGAGGTGATTTATTCAGTGACCCGATCCTGGGGTGCGTTTTGACCATCTTCCTATCTAGCTCTATCGAGTTCAATCGGAGCGCTCCAAGGCTCCCGCACGCGGTGCATAACATGTATATTGAGCCGCCTAACCCCCGCGCTCGCTCCCAGACACGCGGCGTCGTTGGGGAGCCCGTTCCCCGCCAAAGTCCCAGCGCCAAAATCCGGATTTGGATTTTTTCATTTTTTTTTTCCATTTGGCCGTGCTCACTCCGCTCTCCCCGCGCTACAGAGGCTTCCCCGCCAACCCTCGTCCCCAAAGACGCGGCGGCGGCGAGGAGCGCACGATCGCGGCACCGAAATCCGGGTTTTTTTTTTCGCACCCCGTTCGGCTCTACCTCCCGGCCAAGGGGGCTCTCCGCGGCCCATTCTCGCTCCCAAACGCGCGGGAGTGTTGGGGTCGATCTGGGATCAAGACCGCAAAAAAAAGGTTTTTTTTTCCTCTTTGGCAACGTTGGTCGGAATCGCCGGCCCGGTGGCCCGGCCCGCCCACCCGAACGTCGGGCGATCGATTCCTGGGGCGCGCGCACATTATCGGCACTTTTTTTTTCTCGCAACCGGGCGCTCTTCCGGACTCGGGAAGCCTCCCCCGACCCTCGCAAACCCGCCGCTCGTCGCCTCCGACGTCGGTGGACCCGCGGTGCACGAAGCGGGTGTCCACAAAAAAACCGGCGCTGGGGATTTTACCAGCGCGGTTTTACCCCAAACCGACGATATCGAGAACGCAGTACGCGTTCGCGACAACCGCCGTCTCTTTTCTTCCATCCACCACCTTGGTTTTCCCTGTCCTTCTTCCTTCAGCATCTCTTAATCCTGGATTCTCTCGCACTTGTCCAGGATTTCTCTCGCACCTGTCAATTTGACCTTTGTCGTTCCACTCATCCTCCACCACCTCCCTGCTGCCCCCCCACCATTTCTGGACCTCCTACCACCTTCTTGGAGTGCTCTTCAAGCTTTTCTCATCCCACTTGGACTTCCACAACGCTCTGACCACTCTCACGACCCCGAACGCGCGATGAATAACAACGCTGCGTATGGATACGGTTTGGAGCGGGTACCCGCCGGCTGACGAATTCCAGCCACATCTCCGCCAGGGACAAGTTTCTCGACGTCCGCAGCGTGCGCCCATACGCAAAAGAAGGCCCGGGGTCGTGCTACAACATTGCGTGCGTCGACGACGCCGATATCGCGCTGTATCGTGCTGGGGGCATCACCGGCACCGATCTCCTGGCGCGGATGACTTGGAAAATCGGGCATTCCAATGACCACGAGCGGCGGCGCCGGGAATACGGGAGGTGCGATGTGGAGCAGACACATATCTGGGTGTGCCGCTGGGAGGTCGACCGGCGCTACTACTGCGGTGCGCCTAATTTTATTTTATTTTATTAGTCGTCTTATATTCTAAATTGGCCTTCCAGAACGTCTGGCGCAACTCGAGCAGCTCTGCGATGGCGGCGTGCGTATGTACAAACAGTGCGTATGCGGAGTTTGACACCAGGAATATTTTACGTTCCCCTCCGTCCGCGGCTTCGCGCAATTCCGCGCGCTCATGACCGGAGTCCTACTCTTCATGAACGAGCCGCTGACCCCCATCTTTTATCAGCCCTCCCCCGAGACCCGAGACATCTACAACCTTATCATCCAGTCTTAAATACCTATCCATCATCTTGAGCACCTACTGTACCTATCCATCTATCTTGAATATCTACTGTACCCACTCATCCACTCCTCCTCCTTGTAATATTCCATATTCACGCGTCAATTGACGCTCCGTAACTACAATACTGCACGCGTATATATACTGTACTCATATATATATATATATATTGGCTGACCTCCTTGTGTGACGACGGGTCCGGTCGAGGTCGACGGCGGGTGCACCTCCGGGTGCACCTGCGGGTGCACCCTGGGGTATAGCTGAAAGATGTACTTTCAGCGGCGCTTTCCGAAATTTAGGAAAGTTCTTCTTTTCAGCAGCGCTGAAAGCACAGCTGAAAGAATTTCTTTCGGTGCGCCTTTCAGCGCCACCTGAAAGGTGTCCTTTCTTTTCTTTGGAAACGGCTGCTGAAAGCTGATCTTTCAGCAGTCCTTTTATTACTCACTGACAATGAATAAATACTCGAGTCCCAAAAGGGACTCTGATTGCGGCTACTTCCGCGCCGGAATTGTCCGCAATTAAATTAATAAGAATTTGCAAGTTTTAAATTGTCTCCGAATTTATCTACTTTTCGCTAACCTATTGACATAGGTCGAGATATTCCTTTCGGCGGTGTGGTGGGCCGGTAAGAGACGCTATGGGGGTAATCTATCTTCTTTCCCCGGTTGACGCACATTAGGTGCTTGTTATTGTGCCAGTAGTCGGGGGGACGACTGTCGATCTGGGTAGGTGTGCGGCCGACGTGGGGCGGGGGGAACGGCGGCGGTGGCATCTGGCGGGCGCTCTGCATCATCTGGAACTGCAGTTGCCCATTCCTGCCATTTGAAGATGATTATAATGGTTGTCCGACTGTGGCATGCCACCAAACTGGGGTGGGGGTCCGGTGAATTGGGGCAGAGGTCCGGGATATTGGACTGAGGGGTTGGTGAATTGCGGCAGGGCAGCCGTGAATTGAGGCGGACCAGTGGTATACGGGGACGTGGAGGCGCCGTTCCACTAATTTAAAAGAAATGAGCACTTGATAAATGAGGACCAGTAGGCTCTTACAGTTCTTGGGTCGGGTGCGAAGTATTGTTCGGCCTCGGAAGCATTGTTGAAACCGGCGGGAGCTCTTGGCATGGTAGTAACAGATGATGATGAGAGCAAGGATGAAGCGTCCAGACATGTAAAGGCTTGTGGTCTTATATACGCTGAAAACCAACCAAAGAGCCAAGTGGCATATTCGGTTAGGCCATTGATGGCTCCATTGTCCGACGCTTTGATCGCTGTTTGTGTTCCAAACCTGGCCTGACATTGTTGGTTCCGCAGGATTTTCCTGTTTCAGACGTAAGACGTAGAAAGGTGTTCTTTTAAAGAAACCCGCCCTTGAGGGCTCACGTGGATCCTCTTCAGTGGTGACGAAACTCTTGTGGCTTTGACGTATTTCAACAAAAAAAAAAGACAGAAGCATCAGTCTGCTTGGGTAGTTAGTGTGCATGGAGTGATTTCGTTGCGTGGAATTTCAGTGTTAAGTGACAAAATATCGTCGCCAGTCGTCGATACCGTGTGACGGAGCCCTATGGTGTCCCAGCACAGTGTTGACAGTCAATTACGGCGCCAAAAACATTGAGTGGCAGCCATTATATTGTCAGCAGGTTCAAGTTACGCGTTTCCGGTTTAGAATTTCGAGAAAAAAAAAACTGGAAGAGCGAGCGGCGCCGAGGCGAGCGCTAGCGCTGTCATAATGTCATTGCGCTGAGCGTGGAGCTCTTAGCAGTGGTTGTCAGGGGAGCGACGCTTTGAAAGCCTAATGGTTTTTTCGGAGGCCATTTATTTCAATACAGTTCGGGAACAGTGCGTAGCCATCAAGTAAGTCGAGCTTTAAAGCTGGTGAGACGACTGCGGCAGTGCTGGTGGCTATGCATTAATTTGGCTCTATGTAACACGAACGTGTGATCCGATTGCCGGCAACGGTGACTTTCCGGCAAGGGGCACCCAGCCTTAAAATTTTCCACACAGGGTCGGAAAAGTGAATTAACGGCAGCTGGACCCTACCTACCTATTGGCCGAGCACAGACACACCCAAATTTGGTAATTTCCCACATAAGTCAGCATTTTTAAATGTTTTTTAAGCCTAACCGGACACTTCGCGAAACACTCGGCACTATCGGCAATGGCTTCGGCTCGATCCAGACATTATTTTTGTCAATGCTTTGACCCACCGGCACCCCTCAAAAAAGTTCATTTTTTTCTGACCCTCTCAAATACATTTTTAAGATGTTCTGAACAAATTCCGAAAAGTGAAATAAGGGGCTACCCTATGAGGCTGTGTCTCGGCATCTTCCGGTGGGTGCCCCTTGCTTTCCGGCTTTGACCACCATCTGGAAATGGCAGAAAACATTTTCCCTCGACCGATTTTTCCAAGGGAAATTGCTGCTTCTCTGGCATTTTGTTGCTGACGGCTGGAACTCGAAGTTCTCCCTTTCAATTCGAGTCATTTTGTTTGTTCGTGACTTTTCAAGTCAACTTCAAGTTTTTGTTGTGAACGTTTACCTACGAATGATAGTTTTAGGCATCCCACTGGAATTTCTCAGCATTCTTGACATCTGTAATCAACGTATTCCAAGGAATTTTCGCCCACCATTGCTCCGCATCCCTGTTCACCCCCAAGATCTCGCGAGGTCCCAACGAATGCCCTCTTGAAAATTCTTTCCTCTGCACCTCCAACAATGAGGACATCATCTCTGCCTCTCTTTCGAGCCTAATATTCTGGAATGCCTCTTTACATCAGAATTGTCGTTTCCTTGTCCATCGTCAGTCTATTGTGCTTGATTTCCCTTCCAAGAACCGAATCGCTCAGTATTGCTACCTCTTCCCTTTGTCGGATCGTCCGTAGGCGATGCCACGTCCAAGCCGCCTGGTCATGAACAGCTCGGGGACAGGTGTTTTCCATCACGTCGGCGACCAGAGCCCTGAGCGCAACCTAGGTAATATCCTCGGTCGAGATGTGTACGATGCGCTTGTCAGCCGTGGCGGTCACAATTTCATCACTCGCCCGGTATGGAGTCGGAATAAATCCAAATTAAATCATCTGCCGAACGATCAGGGTTACTAATATAAAACCAGGACCAGCGGACGACGCACCGAAGAAAAAGGAGGGACGAAGGACACAATACTCTATGCTCGGGAACGCCAGATACTGGCGCACTAGTCCTATGCCCGGTCCCCCAGCGAGCTCGATCAAGCCGGCACTCATGAGGATAGATCGCGAAATCGATGAAGGGCTTCATGGTGGGAGGCAGCATATCCAGGATCCGTGGAGTCATGAGGTAAATGCGGTCGATGGTGGCACCCACATCGAAAAGAATGCCGTACGTCGAAGCGTCCAGCCAGTCGACCGCGTGCCTCTAAATGTCTTGGGAACCTGTTCACGGCGAGTCGCCAACAAGACGGACGTGTTCGCCTGCAATAAAGGGCTTCGCGAGGGATGTCCGAGTTCCAATTGCGCCAGTAAGCAGGATCGCCGTGAAGAGTTAATGCTCAATACTGCAACCCCGTCCGTCTTTTAAAGGTCCACGACCGGCCACCATCTAGGCCATCCGTTAGACTTCAGAGCGCCAACACCGAGTCCCTGTGGACCGGCGGGAAAGCGGGGGGTTTTGCGCGCCCCGTTTGGTTTGCGCGCCCGTCATCTATTGGCTGATCCCGCGGACGCAAAAGAAAATCCTCGGTTTCCTGTCCAATATTGGACGCGGATAAAAGGAGGAGCGGGCAGAGCGGAGAATCCTGCGACTCTGTGTCAAGATTTTTTCTGACGTGGTTTGAATGTCATGTACAACTTATGCACCCGGTTTTTAACATTCGGCTAGATTCGCATAGCTGCGTCAATGACGCACAGTGTTAGACGCCTTTCGACACCTGCTCTGAGCAGATTTGGGCAGCGTGCCTGCTGGTGCGATGGGCGTTGCCGAAATGAAAATTTGACAACGTGCTTTATTGGGCGTTCCTAGTAGGCATCGACCTTGGCAGAGACAAACGTCTCCCGATTAACGGGAAACAAGCACAGGGGAATCATAGTGCGATAATCTACTCTGCAGTTTTGTTTCTAATATTTTATCAGGTACCTGAAACGTGACTCGCGGACACAGGAACGTTCGAGGCGCGACGACCGACAGAATTGGAACAAGGCGCATGTGGCCGGGATACGTGAATGTTTCTTCTGAAAAGTCACCGCTTAATAACGAGCCAGCGCCTGGGGTCGCCTCGGCCTATTCTTTGAACCGCGTCGCGATTGATATGACTGGAGGTGACTGGAAAACCTCCCACCAAAATGTTACGTATGCCACGAATATTCGCATGCGGCCCTTGTGGCTGGTACTAGGCTTCGAAGATACATCGTTGCTGTTAAATTGACAGGGAACATTTGTAAGCCCACCAAGCGCCGCAGGGTCGTCGGGACGGGTACAAATCGGGTCACGGCTCGAAGCTACGCCCCTTTCCAAAGCTTGTCAGGCTCAGGGGTGTCTGTATGAAAAGAAAATAGGCTACTGATAGAGATTTGTTGCAGCCGATGGACTCTTGCGAATTGTGGCGAATTTATCCTTAAAATCTGTCAGTGGTTTACGGTCTACGTATCCTTGGACATATGTTGCACCTAAATTCTCGATTTTCTAGACTATGGTTTGGCATGGAGCTGTTTCACCGTGACCGGCTGCTCAATTCCGCCCGTCTCGGTTACTGACAGTCAAGGCCGGCGGGAAAACCCTAAACAAAGGTCACTCTTCTACCTCAAGATAAGTCTAAGTGTGGTGAGAGAGACAGACGTGAGATAGAGGTCAAGGCGACGAACGCTATTGCTCATCTTGCTCACATCGCACCCTCAGCTGCACAATCCGTGACGAGAGAGGGAGAGCCCGTTTTATTTCCAGCCAGATTCACGAGGCATGGTGCTCCGAAAGTATTCTGTGTGTCAATTTTCCACGTCTAATCTTTACGACAGCCGTTTACTCACCATATCAAATGCCCTTCGGATTCGCACCACAATGGCGAGATACGGCCATTTCTCACGCCAAAACTCATAATATTAAAGTAGACGGCGGCGCGTCTTCGATCTGTCAGTTCTCGCATCGGATGCTTTTTCCATGGAATCCCCGAAGATGCTGCTTAAAAAACATACCTTCGATCCTCCTCTGTCCGCCCAGATATATCACAGTAGAACAGACTCCCCAGCCTCTGCACCACCCAATATGTCCGAACCCAGTCTGAATGTCACGCATCCAGCACTCCGTGCGTTCTCGTTCTTTGTGTTGAGAATGGTCCACGAATGCATTTTCAGATGTCCGCAATGCCAGTGACGTTCTGGTAGTACTGGAAGCCGTGCGACGAGGAATCCTGCCCTTAATTACCCTTCGTCTATCGGGCAGCGAGCGCGACCAGCTCAGGAGCGGAAATGTCTTTGTGTGGGAGGAGTCCACGGAAGACGGTGGTTTGGTGCGCTGGACCGATGGACGGAGATGGTGAGGTCATTTCCTTCCTTGGCCTGCGTCTGACGTAGGTTTCTACCGTTCTAGGTCACAAAGCAAAGTGTACGCAGAGTGCCTGTTTTACCAGGAGAAATCGAAGTCACAGAGGAAGAGAGGGAGGCCAAAGCGATGAGACGGTGGGCTTCAATCACTTTTCCTACGCCGTCTTTGATGTCGTTCCAGTGTGCAGAGAATCTGCAATCCCGGAGCCAGTGTACCGCCTCCCCGTAGAAATCAGCGGCCCTCAAAATCCGGCGGTCTGACGAAACAGACATACAGCTTCCTTGTGCGACTTCCTGGAACATACGAAACCCGGAAGTGGCATGCCGTAGCATACTCCGTCGTACGCCACCACATCGCCGCTGGCTATTTATGACTGAGCTATAAACTAGTGGCCAGACAGAGCGAGCCTGCCGGTTGTGGAAGATTACCCGGCGCTGCGGACCATCCGAGTCCCAGTGGGAATCTTCGCGCGAAGTAAAGCCTCCGATACCGTAACCATGTATCCTCCCGCAAACTCAGCGGACGCTCGATACGGTTCGTGCGCAGACAGGCCCCAGATCGCTGCAGCTCCCGGGCCTTCCCGAGTGGTGTTTCCAAATAACCGTGGTCGGGAGGACCTTCCCGCCTCGGGAGAAAGATTGCCGTCCTTTAACCCAGGCAGAAATGACCGTACCGACTTGATCCTACCCCCGATATCTGCGCTGAAGCCGCCGTCATGGGACCAGAGTCCAATGCGTACCATCTCCGAGGTGCCAGTATATCTTCGACAACCAGTTTCTCAGGAAGATCGACGTATTCTGGATAGTTTCCGGCTTGGGTTATAGGCATTCGTTATTAATATTTCGGAGTCTGAGCATATGGTCCAGTTGGACCATCGAAGAGAGATAATGAGTCATAATGATCGCTGTCAATGTATGATTCAGACCAATTAGCCTATTATGAACACCGAAGGAGAGAGACGATAACCCGGCGGCATCTTAATCGCGGCGGCCGTGCCTATCTTTTGCTTCGAAAGTTGATCGAGAGCACTTTGGCCCCATAAATAGGTTGACTTTAAAATAGAAGAGACTTAGGAGCAATCCGGTGGGTTGGCGGTATCCAGAAAAGGTGAAGTTTGACCATGAGAAAGAGAGGACCGATGAATTGAACTGTCACAACAAAGTCGTATTGAGGTCAAGCTAATCCCCTTTGCCCATCGATTCGTAACCAAATTCCCGGCTTTTCACAATTATATTTTCCCAGCTCGGGCCTGGAAAACAATAACACACGGAATTCGAGTAATAATAGGTATTTGTGGGTAAATCGAAAACAACCACCAATCGGAAATCCGTGCTTATTTCATATATGGTAGGTAATGTCTTGGGAGGTACTGCTTTTTTCCGAAATCCGTAATCTTTTAAATCGCCGGTAGGTCCCGGCTACAGTCCTACAATTAATGAAGCCGAAATGTGGGTGCAAGCACTCTCATCTACATGGGACGACGAAAAAATGCGGCGCATCACACGGTTGCACTTGGAGATGCGGTTGCTAACACCAGTCTTCGGACCGGGAAGGAATCAAATACGGCGAACCTTGCAAGCCCACCATCACCTCCAATTATATGCAGAGGACACACGGTAGAATCGGCCAAGAGGTCCAGCCTCGTCTGTACTCCTTCTTTGAATCCTGCATTCATCAATCTCCATTCCCACCCAGGATGTCAACTCATGCGGTGGCTCAGGATAACGGTAAAGCTACGCAGAATATTTAAGCATATCGCATAGTCTCTCGTAGTTGAATCAGTTATAGCGGTCCCGCAATGGCAGAGTCTCGGTTTTCGATATTATTGATGGTGTGTGAGAATTTAATCTTAAATTCTATTCAATCTAGACCTGTCGAGAAAATCCCGGATGGGCTAGATCCATAGACGGTTAGACTGTTCTGTTGAACAATCCACAACAATGCTCTGACAGATTATTCAATTACACCTTACTCGACCTTCCCAACATGAGCTTTGGATTCCAGATGTTCGAAAGCCGCCTTACCATCGTCAAATGCGAAGACTTGATTGATAACATGCCGATGTTGGCCGCGACGAAGTTGATTTTTTTTGAACCTGAGAATAATGTACAAACCAATCATAAAATCTGTGGCAGATCCCACTATAAAAACGCCGCAAAAGTTCCTCTCATCTCGATCTGGTTGGAATCCGCTGCAGTTCGAGTGTGTGCTGTGGATGTAAATTGAATGACCTGTGCGTTATTTCGCTATTTTTGTGACTCCCCGGGGTATGAGGTGATCGCGGGACTGAATTCAAGTTATGATGAGTCAGTTCGTGTAAGTATGATTCACTTCACGTCGGGAGGAAAATGTGAGTGCCTGGAGTGCCGCAAGTGTGTCTTTACGAGAATGTAGTACACCTTTCACTCAGGGCCAGACTCGCAGGGTGGAGGGAGAATTTTTCGGTGGTTTTGATCACGCAATTTCCCTTCGAACTTCAGCAAAGATTGATTGCCGATGATATACCGTGGTTCAGAAGATGGTCGCACCGTTCAACAGGTATTCATTTTGCCTGGGACGCCAACTTAAAGCCCTCAATCCACATCTAATGGGTGGCTTAGTCTGGACCATTCTGGGGACCTTGGTTCAATTTGGGAATCAGCCGAGGTTTATCCGGGCCAGAAAGCTCTTATCTCTTCGCCTGCAAAATGTTATAGCGGGATGAAAAAATCTGGCTTCGCAGGAAAACGCGGTTCGACGGGCCGAACTCAGAAATCATCGTTGCGAGCAGGATATCAAATTCCTTTTCTTTAGGTGGTCTGGTACAAATGTTCAGAGTGTTTAGTGGCGTCCGGATGGTGGGGTCGAGTACGTCGGGCGAGAGAGAGATATCTGGCAGCATCGCGAGTAGGATGTTGTGCGGGTTGGCAAATCGAGGGTTGCTGTAGAGGTTATTCATAGAAAGGCCGGTTACCGGAGTCCGGAGCTGAGTTGCAGCTGAGCTGACAAGCCTGGAATCATTGTCTCAACCAGCGCGGACCGGGTAATTGCCAATGACAGTGGTATCATCCACGCCCTCAACTACCTCCGTCAAGGATTCGAACCTTCGTCAATGAGTCTTCAATATCTGCTTGGTGGAGCGGGACTCGCCGCCGATGCGGATATATCGATCTCATCGAAGAAGTGCTGACGAGAACAGCGGTAAGCCAAAGCGGAGATTAGGCGGGTGACAAAGCGATGCTCACGATCTGATCCTTGTGCGCGACGAGCGCGGCGCCGAAAGTGTGTATTGGCGCGTCTCCCCGGCGCTGCAGGATGATATAAAATGAAGGCTTGAATCACGCGTACGGAGCTGCTTATCAAGGAATAAAATCCCTAGGGCGTCGACGATATTCAATTAAAAAGGACTACCTTTGACAGTGGGCCACACCGTGAACGGCACCTCGTTGAGGAAAACGTAGGGATAACCGAATTTACGATTGAATTTCTCTTCGAACTGCGTCATGCTGCTCACGACGCCAGCAAGATTGCTATTGGGGCTATCGCGAGGGAAAGATCATTATCAAGACCGAGGTGAAGGAGGATAATAACGACAGTGGAGGCCCGTTCAGTGGTATTCGCGGTAAGATATTTTTGGGGACTGGCGTCCTGTTGGGTGGCTCGTGCCAAATTTTCGGTGGAGTGATGTGATCTGGAGGATATGTGACTGTGTATGACGGGCAGATTCGTGTCAAGGTAGAACGAAAAGTAATATAATACAGCATGAGGTTTGTGAATCAAGAGGGTGGCAGGATACAGACAGCTATGGCAGTTCCAGGCAGAACTATAGACATACAACGTCTCCGAGGAACTTTTGACGTCTTTAACAGGAGCCCAGCCCGAGAGCCATGAATGGGAATGAGAGTAGGAAGTGACGTGTCAATTAGCATCAGCTCGGCTTAAAAGCCTTCGGCAATCGTTGATCATTTTCCCACGGCTTGCTGCAACAAAGAAAAGAATATATATTTACTAAAGAGCGGAGATTTCATTATCACTGAGCGTCGAAATATTAGGGCCACCAAAATTTCCATTCAATCAGAACGAGACAAATGAATGAGGGACACTTGGGATCCAACAAAAGAACTTGAGGGAAGGACGTTTGAATCAGTATGGCGCTCGATCTGCACTTTTAGGATTTCCAAGTTTTTCCTGGTTTCTGGAAATTTTTTGGCCCTTTTGAGGGTAAGAAGATTATTTTCGGGCCATAGCATCAGTGTAACACAATATTGTGAGCCTCCGAAGGGAATTTGGTTCAAATTTCATGCTGTTTCACATAACATAATTTTATTTGAACCCCACCTTTCCGAATAGAACTATCCTATCCTTGAGGATGTTCATACCGAATTTTACGGCAAAGTGATCGGTTCGTAAGCAATTCGTAAGTTACTATGACATGCCGGATCAGACTCCAACCATCATTTTCTCAACCATCACTCCTCAGCGCTCAGCGCTCTCTCTTTCTCGCTTCATGCGTTTGTTATGATCCTACAATGCCGGGCATCTACCTCGCGTTTCCGATCTACCCCTAAACTCGATGCAACCGAAGGTACCGCTTGAGTGAGAGGCTTTGGCCGCCCTCATATCACACGAATCATTCATGCTACGGGGTGCGCACTGGCACCGGGCTTCCTGATCACTCTTACCCCTTTTCCAGATCTATTGATACTTTGTCGATTTACCTCCCTCTCAGATCTCGCGCTGTCCATTCCAAAACCAGCCAGTTTCAACGTGTACCATGATAATCATCTGGCATTCCCGATAATGCGACAGCTGGAATGGTCCAAGCGAGAAGTGTTATTAGCCCAGAGACTGCGCCGCAGGACGCCGTGGCTCCGGCCGAGATGACTTCGTGGCAGGGTTCTCGTCTCACCGACGTGCTCGGGGGTGTGCAACAGCTTACAGCTTCTTAGGTGCCATAACCTATTCAGTTTTCGAATCCTGCTGCGGCTGCTGGACGTTTCTGGACGCGATATGAATCCACTTCACGGTCCTCAATTCCCACCGAACAGTAATGCAGATTAGTAATCTGCTTTCCGTTCGCTGGGGCGAGGCAAGATGGCGCCTATACAGCGACTACAGCAGTCCAACGCTAACGTCTAAACTTACTCTTGCTGGTATAAATGCGGTCTTCATTCCGGGTCAACCTGCGACCAAGATGCGGTTCCTTTTGCTCACCATCGGCCTTTTGTACTTCGGGATTCATGCTGTGGCAGCTGACAATTCCACAATCCTCTCGCCGACAATCGATACATTCATCAACAACCTCCTCGCTGAATGGAAGACTCCGGGCGGGGTAGGTGTTGCTGTCGTCCGCATGAACACTGAGGGCAGTTGGTTGGTCGAGACCAAGGGGTATGGTGTTGCTAAAGCAGACGGCACGAGCGTCACTCCGGATACCATCTTTTCACTCGGATCGAATTCTAAAGTCAGTCGATGTTGCCGCTCATTTGGACTGCTGACAGTCTGAATCCCTTGACTTGGTCAGCTTTTTGACATCCTTGCGACCGGCCTCCTGATATCGAATCAAAGTCTGAGCCCTCAGATCTCGTGGACGACGAAAATGGCGTCGATGCTTCCCGACTGGAAGCTCATGGACCCCGTTGCTTCGTCGGAAAGCACAATTATCGACCTCATGAGCCACCGCACTGGTCTCCCGCGCCACGACGAAAGTTATTTCGTCAAAAACGAGACGCTCCCTGCCTTGGTGAGCGCCACCGGCAGCACTGAGTTCCGATACTGAATCAATACTAGGTGCAACGACTCAGATATTTGAAACCCTCGGCCGGGTTCAGAGAGACTTTCCAGTACAACAACATGATGTACGCCGTACTTTCTTACCTCCCGACCACTCTCCTGCCACACAAACCGCCGTTTGAGCGCTACGTTACCGACAACATCATCGATCCGCTTGGACTAAACTCGACCACATATTCGTTTGCGGCGGCAAATGGGACGGGCCGTATGGCAGACGGTTTCTTCCGCGTGGGGACGAGTCCCACTGGCAATGCATTTGATGCGGGAACCCTCAAGGTTCCATACCTTTTGAATGGAGAAAGTGCGTAATCAAATGAGGCGCACATTTAGACTTGACCAGACTGATGTTGTTCGACTCAGCATTTTTTGGGCCCGGAGGCGTTCTCAGTACGGCCGTTGACGCGGTAAGACAATAAGCCATGTCCGGATGCCTGAGTCCTTGTTAATTCGTTCACACACAGGCCCGATGGCTCCAGATGCTCATCCTGAACGGCCAACATCCTACCACGAACACTACGATCATCCCCTCCTCTGTTATTCAGATGGTGGCTACCGGCGTGACCGTCTCAGATGGAAATGCGTGCGCAGACATCTATGCTTCTTGAGTCGCTATCTCAAAAGCCTTCTCTATCCAGAGACGCCCCAGAGCTTTCTCCCCTTGTGTATGGCGGCGGACAGGTGCAATCGTCGTATCGAGGCCACGGTGCGTGCTCACTGCTCACCATGTTCCTTTGGCGATTTGTTGAAATTTTGCGCTCATGCAATCTACAGTTATGATAGAGGTGAGCAGGTTGCGCATTACAATTTTGCCAATTAATCGGTCAATATTTTGCAGCATGGAGGCGATGTCCCTGGTCGGTTTATACCTCGATCTCAAGAACCACTCCACTCATTTGATCGTAATCAGGGTTCCATTCTCAGATAACGCGTTTCCCGGCCGACGGCGTTGGCATTGCAGTCCTCACCAACGACGACTTTGGTGGACTGATGAAAGAAGTGATCAAGTTTCGCATTATCGACGAAATATTTGGCCTTGATCCAGTGGATTGGGATTCCAGGTGCGCACTGATACTTAATTTGGCTGCTTTCATCTGCCCCCCAAGGTTAACGTAGTCTTCGTCCCCACACTAGATATCAAGCCGGATTACAGGCGGCCTATGCCAACCCCCCGAGCACGCCGGCACCACCGAACACATCTCTTCCGCTCCCGTTCGCCGCTATGCAGGGTGCGTACAGGAACCGCGGGTATGGGCGCGACATTATGCTCTGCACGCCTACCACCGCCGCCGCGCACTGCCGTACGGTTCTCGCGGATCTCAACAGCACGTTCCCCACTGCCCTCGCAACGGCAGACCTCCTCTGGGCATGGGACCGCCTCGATCTCAGCTATGTGACCCTCACGCATTTCGAAGGCGCGGTGTTCAACCTCACGGGCTGGGTCGTAGCCGTGCGTAATTTCCCTCGCCTATACGTCTCATGGTTGCTCACGGACATGCATGCGCTTTTCCAGCCCACAGGTAATGCGTCAGCTCCGCTATTCACGTACGGACCGATAGGGGGACCTGTCGTGGTCGAATTTGCTGTGCAGAAAGGCAAGGTTGCAGGCTTTGGGATCAGTGGCGGATTCTGGGGCGCGGGGGCCTCGGTAGGTGAACCCAAGGGCAATACCGTCGAGGCGAGGTCGGAAGTATGGTTCGATGCTCTCGGCGTTTAACATGGATATGGGGTGGATAAAAACTTCTACCGGCTGATATTGGAGTAACAACGGAGTATTTATCCCTTTCTTCTAATTATGTCATTTTCTCCGAAATTCGTCTTAGATTTAAATTTTTCGTTGCTGCCGCATGTTCATGTGGCCACTGGGTCCGGACCTCTTGCAGCTCTCTCGATGTCTTGAACAGGGAAAAGTTAGTGTATACCTACCGAAATCAAGCTGTTGAAGTACGGACCCATTGCGGGAAGCGAACGAAGCATTCTGGGATCGTACAGCTGTAACGACGAACGCACAGGACTATATTAACGAGCGCATGGCCAAACCGGTTTCTAACGCGAATTGAAAGATAGGAGCCTCGTCTAAAGTCCTATTTGAGATTGAGGAGTCGCAAAACCTTCAGGCACCCTGAAATCTAACTCCCAAGATAGACTCTCCCTTCATACGCCTTCAGCTCCACTTCACTCATCTGACCATCGGGGATCCCTGCATAATTCCCAAACGCAAGCCCAAGTTTGGACCAGTTGTTGCCCTGGGGTAGAGCAAAAACAACTTGTCGAGAAGTGAAGTTCAACAGAATCAGCGCGTGCGCGTTCTTGTACGAGCGTGTGTATGCAAACACCTCCTCGTTCTCCGGCGCGAGTATCGTGAAGTCGCCGTAAATCTAGGTCGTGAGAGAACGAAAATGGATAGTTTGAAAAGATTTCGCAACCAAATATATACAAGTGTACGTACCAAGACCTTGTGGTCCTTGCGGAGTTGAAGGGCCCGTTTCCAGAAGGCACGGACGCTCTTTTCGTCGTCCACCTGGGCGGCCGCGTTCCAGGTTTCGTAATCTTCGTTCACGCGCATCCAGGGCGTTCCCGTGGTGAAGCCGGCATGGGCACTTGAATTCCACTATGAATGGAAGATCAATATGGCACAACTTGAAGCCCCTCTGCGGATTACCTGCATCGGCACGCGCCCATGGTCCCGGGCCTTCTTCGATAGACCATCGAGGATATCGTTCATATCAACCTCGTCCTTGCCTGACTCGCGCTTGCGCTTCTCCAATATTCTGCGGGCATGATCGCCTTGCGGTTCGTAAGAGAGAGAAAACCCACGTACTCATGATACCAATTTTGGGACGCGACATCCTTGTATTCTTCTATTCCCCACGCACGCGGGAAGTTCTTGAGACCTAATTCTTCCCCTTGGAAGACATACTGCGTCCCGCCAAGAGTCACCTCCAGCACCGCGAGCAGCTTTGCCGAGACGGCCCGCCATTCCTCCGAATCGTTGCCCCACCGAGAAATAGATCGTGCTTGATCATGGTTCTCGATAAACACGCTGGACGAACCAGTCAGAGGAAATGTTTCTCGCGTTCGCGGGTAGCACGTACGCGTTCCAGAACCCCGCGTCGCGTTCGAATCTCTGCCATCGTGTGACGATCTCTTTGAATTCGGAGAGCTTCCAAGGGCGGTGGATGAACGGCGTGCGCTGTGCGGTGCGCGGGGAGTCTAGGTAGACGAGCTCGAATTGGAATACCATGTTGAGCTCCTTATTGGCGGGGAGCACGTATTTCGCGAGCTCTGCGGCGGAGTGTGTGAAGGGCGTTTCGCCGACGGTGATCAAGTCGTGCTCTGTGGGAGTAGAGGTGATGCGAATATATCCGTCATTGTGATGGTACGCACTGGAGAGGACTTTAAGGTTCATTTCTTGAATATATTCGTGCACATGAGGGCTGCGAGTAATGAGTCTCTTTCCGAGCAAAGAGTAGAAAAAAAGATACCCATCCGCGAAGAAAAGACTTGCATCTTGATATTCATCCCCAGGAATAGTCACTGGGGCATCGGGTAGGCCATCAACCTTGGATATAAGGTTGATAACATCCATCTGAATAGGGCTACATTAGCGCAGTGATAGAGAGAAACGGCTAAGACAAAGTTCAAGACGCACACGGAAGCCATCACACCCGCGATCGACCCAGAAGGTCATGAGGTCCCAAACAGCTTGTCGGACTTCAGGATTCTCCCAGTTCAGGTCAGGCTGTTTCGACAGGAACAAGTGGAGATAATATTCGTTGGTATTGCTGTCATATTCCCAGACAGAACCTAGGTGAGGTGCTAAATATTGGATGGTAGAGCCGAAAATATGGGTACCTTGAAAAACGGCTTCCCAATTATTCGGCGGATGACGATTCCCGGCTTCATCGTATCTCGGAGGACGCCAGATGTACCAGTCGCGTTTGGGACTCGTTTTGGAGGATTTACTTTCGATGAACCATTCATGCTTGGGCTGATTGGTTGATCGTGCGATGAGGAATGAAATCAGCCATACCTCATCAGACGTGTGGTTTACGACCAGATCCATCCTAATAATCGCAGAATTAAAGGCAAGAACACAGGTCGAATAGGTTAAGGACGTACATGAGCTTCATGCCACGCGCATGAACGCCAGCGAGAAGTCTGTCCCAATCCTCCAAGGTGCCATACCTTGGGTCGATGTTGCGAAAATCCGAGCTGAGGGAAAGGCATGAGTGCAAGTTCAAGAGTACCAGAACATCGCCACATATCGTAGCCCATATCGGCCAAGGGCGATCTGTAAATCGGCGAGAGCCAGAGCACATCGACGCCGAGATCTTTCAAGTAGTCCAATTTGCTAGCAATGCCATTGAGGTCACCGATTCCGTCGCCATTAGAATCAAAGAACGATATAGGGTAGATTTGGTAGATCGCAGCGTCTTTCCACCAGGTCTCGGGGTAGTCCACCATTGTCGTTGGTCGAAGAAGTCAAGGACCTGGGAAATGGTCACGCGGCAAACAGACTCAGAGTACAATGAAGAGGTGATTGATCTCTAGATCGTTGAATATGTTGAATAAGCGAGATCACTGCTGTAATTAATACCTATCGCTGCCGAATCACAGCCACTTCCTTTTTGAGAATGGGCATCGACGACTTGCGACGCGCTTGCTCATTCACACACCGGCGAAAAGATTATCTTGACCTATGTCAATATGTTAGCAGAGAGTAGATAAACCTGAAGAGAAATTAAAGCTTGCGGATTCTTAGTAATTTAATTGCGTGCAAAACCTGACCACAACCAGAAGCCCTTTTAGGACTCGTGTATTTATTCTTTGTCCACGAGCACTGAAATTATCACTGAAATATCAACTTTGAACAGGTGTATTGGCCTATGACGTTCCAGACGTTGCATAATTCAAATCTGGAAAAAAACTTTTGACTTGGGAAAACTTTTTTTGCTCACCAGCTAGAATCCCTCTGACCTGTATCCCTACATACCATATGAGTGAAATAACAGTCCTATATCATCTTGGGCCCTCAATCGTGCTGTGTGATGAATTTGCAGCCAGATTTGAGTGCCATCACCAGAATTTGATGGCTCGGGATATCCCGGCTCATCTTGTAGCCGGTTTTTATGTCTTGTACAAGCTCAATGACATGAATGTGTCCAGCCAACCTCAGGTCATGTACTGAATGGGAGGGTTCAAAAAAAAAGTTTCTCAAGCTCGGAACATTCCGAATTACCGCACAAGTCCGAAATTCACCAATTTTTAGAGTTGAACCTGAACACACTGGTATGCAAGTGGCTTGCCATGCAAACAGTGTTTACAGATGATATCTGGCTTGAAATGAATGCTAGACCCGAGGATTGAGCTGTTCGCAATATATTGACCCATCAAATTCTACTGATGGCACTCAAATCTGGCCGCAAAATCACCATTGAGGGCCGCGAGACAATATAGTACTGTTATTTCACTCATATGCTATGTAGGGGTGCAGTCTAGAAGGATTCTAGGTGGTGAGCAAAAAAAAGTTTTCCGAACTGAAAGTTTTTTTCCTGATTTGAATTATGCAACGTCTAGAACATCATATTGGCCTAGGTCAATATCTTTTCTTTCTGAAATTTACAATAGTGTTTGTTTCAAACGGGATATTAACCTAGGTCAATACGTCATTTGAAACAAAGACTTTTGTAAATTTTAGAAAGAGAAGGCATTAGAGAGTTTGCGGTGGAGCCACCAGATCAACTGGTGGCTCGTGTTTCAGGTTAGTGTCAGGATCGTCCGTTGCATGCTAGCCACTATTTCATCCTCTCTATGGGGGCTATAAATGGTGGCTACATTAGCCTCTAAGGACGGGGAGTCCCTGAGAAAAATTAGCCACCAGTTGATCTGGTGGCTCCACCGCAAACTCTCTATTGACCTAGGTCAATAGGCCTGTTGAAAGTTGATATTTCAGCAGTCCTTTCAGTACTCGCGGACAAAGAATAAACACGTGAGTCCAAAAAGGGCTTCTGATTGCAGCTACTTCCACGCCAGTTTTGCACACAATTAAATTAGTAAGAATCCGCAAGCTTTAATTTCTCTTCGAGTTTATCTACTCTCCACTAACATATTGACATAGGTCAAGATATTCCTTTTGCCGGTGTGTCAATCTTATAATAACGGAATACCTGCTCCACCATTCACATCCTGGGTGCCTCTGATTGAAAACATCCATACTCGATGAACTACAATCCAGAGATCGCTCACCTCTTGCTTGAAAGCAGATTTCGATTTCAATTCATGGAACATACATACAGCCTTATCACTGCATTCAGACCCTCCCATAGGCACAGATGTGCCCACCTTCACCGATCCCCGCCTATGGACTGCCCACCCAAGCCGATGTTGGTCTACCCTAATAGGTGTCAGCCGACGTTGGTCTAGCATCCCTACCGAGGCAAAGCCTGCCCACCTTGGTAGATCTTTGCAGACAGTGGTGTGTCTATCTTGGCCAACCTTGGTCAACCTTGGCCGACCTGGGTCTAGGTTGGTGTTGGTTGGAATGGCTGGACAGGTACAAACCATGTCAGATTTTGAATTTGGCTAACTAGGCTTAGCTGGGCTCATCAGCCCACATGAGTCTATGTGTGCCTAATCCAGTGAGAATACCTAGACCAACCTCAGCAGGGATGGGCAGATGGATGAGCAAGGGTCAGCACACTGGTCTGCCTACACATCTGCCTATCAGGATCTGGCAGACCTGTGCCTATAGGGGGGTCTGAACGCAGTGTATTTCAATCTAGCGGACGACCTCGGAATGATTCTACTGCCTGAGTATCGTTAGGTTAGACCCAACGCTCCAAAAAAAAGAAAAAGAAATCAATCTTTCGGAACTCCGGATGCTCGCCTGCGCCCTCTGTCCGACATTTTAACGTTGATATTAGTTGCTTGGCGGGTTGAAATGTGGTACGTGACATTTGAACTGTATCGTCATTTTGAAAACAATCTCTGCTATCAGGGTCGAGCCACTACTATACCAGACCATTGTGTTATCCAGCCGCTCGCTTCAGACTATGAAGGGATATCCTACTCATTCGAGAGGTATGGAATCGAAGCCTCCCTCATTTTTTTCAAACGCCGTACGCAACTTATTGCTGTGCCGGATTCCCGACGACGATGTGATATTCGTTCTCTCTCGATGCCGTCGTATCGACAATCTCCGGGTCAATCTGACGTTGCTGTAAGAAATAAAAGAACGTGCGGTGACTGAAGATTTGTCGTTGAATTTCGTCGCCAAGCGAAAATCCGGGGAGGTCCCTGGTAATTGTCCTTCCACTGAGCAGACCGTTGCAGTAATTGATTTCTCTTTCTATTTCGTCGTACAGCTCTTCAATACCAAGTCGAAGACAACGAGAGTCAGAGTATCGAGTAAATTTACGCAATAATGTATGGTTATGCCAAATGCGCGATACTGATCGAAACGTGGGGTTTCAAGCTGGCAGCGTCGAGAGCAAGCGCTGGAAAGCCAATTTGAGTTGTCTGCATCACTTGTTGCTCACTTTGCACGAAGGTTGAATTGCGAATATTCGGAAATACAAGATCCACACGTGCGCAGATTCATCTATTTTACCGTCTAACAAACGAACTAACACGCGAGGAGAGCAAGTGAAAAAAGAAGAGTGGGCGTCGGTCGGCGGCTATCAACGAGCTCTCGATGATTATCATTGACAGTGACAGTCACGAGATTGCTTTTCTTCCTCAAACCACCATGACCCGGGATCCGAAAGAAGCAAAACGCGTTCCTGCTCTTGAACTACCGTACGAGCTCACTTCACAAATATTTGTATCCTGCCTTCCAGTTCGTCGACGTGTTCAGCCACATCGAAACCGGGCACCCCTGCACTTGGCCCAGATTTGCAGCCAGTGGCGAGCCGTCGCGCTTGCAACACCCCATCTCTGGAGTTCGATCTACCTCGAGTTCTCCGAGAGTAGGGCTTACGACGGTATTCCTGTCCTTCTAGGTGAACTTGACGCCGACTCCGTCGAGGATCACACGGGCGCTCTTTTGGACTTGTGGTTCACTCGTGCCGCAGGTTATCCGCTATCAATTTCATTGATATGCTCAAAGCATACGTCTCTACCGCAAACATTAATGGAAGTAATGTCCGCACACTTCACTCACTGGGGCCGACTCGAGCTCGCGATCCCGATGGCGGCCTTTCTCGAATTCAACGAAGTCACAGGCCCTTTCCCATTACTCCAAAGTCTCTCCATCCAGATCACAGATCGCTCGAAACCTTTCTCCCATATCCGCGTCAGAACAATGCACAAATCTCCCAATCTAAAGGCGCTGAAGTTATTGGACCAATTTTCTGCATTGACATCACCAAATGACCTTGCCGCTTTACCCCGTACTCTAACAGCACTGCAAATCGCAGACCCGCTGGGATCTCGGACCCCTTATGAGACCCTTGTCCAGACTTTCGAATACTTCCCACGACTCCACCATTTCAGTATCCCCTTCTATATTTGGCCTCAGAGTCTGGGAAACGGGAATACACCGAGACTGGCTCCACCGCTCAAGTCCTTGTTGCTCTCCCACATCCCCGCAACCTTGGATTTGAATTTTCTCGATATCCCCGCTCTCGAGTATCTCCAGGTTACGCTCTGGGGCGCCGCCCCTCCCCCCTATTTGATCGCGTTTCTCTCGCGCTCCGGGCGCCAGCTCACGCATCTCACCCTCGACCTCGAGTACCTCGAACACAAGGGGCCTACTGCATGTCTCTCCGCGCTTCCTCCTCTCCCGGCGCTCGCCACCCTCGAGCTCCTGCTCCCCACCGGTGGCACGCCGCGCGCGTCCAGCGCGGAGCACTACCGCGTCCTCCTCCGCCCAGACTTCCTCCCACAGCTGCGCGCGCTCATCATCACCGACACGGCCCGCATGGACACGTACGCGCCGTTCGTCGCGCTCCTGCGCGCGCGCCCCGGGATCGTGCACGCAGAGCTGCACCTGTGGTCCAAGCACGCGGACGTGCGCCGGCGCATGCCGCCACCCGGGCTCCAGGTCATTTTGGACCTCGCCGCCCTCACCGGCGGCGGGCGCAGTGTGCGCGTTACCACCCCGACGTATGCGTGGCCCGCAAATGCGCGGGACGAAGACCCGTTCGGCGATCTTGGTCGGTTTAATCTCGTCTTTTGCTTTCACTGTAGGCTGATTTCTTCTGTACCTAGACCACGACGTTTTTGGGTCTCGTAAAACGCGCCCATACTTCTTTTCGCCTTTTTGACAGTGTCTTTTTCGGCCCATTTACTTATGTGCTTGTGATCTTTCTTGGTCATTTGACTAGCACTGCGTTCCATGTGTCTTCCAGGACCGACGGCGTACACGAAGACGCCCAGATATCCAGAGATGCGATCGATATCATGCTGATGGCAAGCGAACGTACCTCGCTCAAAAACAACGGATTATGGGGTCGGCGGCACCGGTGAATCTCTACAGCGCTGTCTGGCCTTGCCACATCGTCGGTTGTTGCACCTGCTCTGAGCCCATTTAAACTAAGCCATCAACTTACCTTGTGGGTTCAACGTGTCTTTCTTCGTGTATGGGGTCATTTTTGACCCCCGAAAGTTGAATCGGACCTGTCCGACATATGCATTCATGCTCGTACTAGGCCGGTGGTATGTGGCTGGCCCTTTGGCGTAGCTATTCACTGAAATCAACGATTCTCCCCTCCGAATAATAACGTGGTAAATAAATTTCAATCTACCAATGGCGCTGTCTCTTTGGAGCACACTACCGTCTAACTAACCGCATAAACTGAGACCTGCTTCATGATTTTCAATGGATAGGGACGTCGATGGCCAGTCACGTATTGTGCTTCGATTTCTTACGCAAACAGTATGCACGAGGTTCAAATATTTTAGTCGGAGGCGCATCAGTCGTTGCACATCAGTTATGCGCAATCACTGATATCTAGCGCATCAGTTGATGCGCCGATAACTTTTGGTTCAGGTTGAAGAAATTCACGATCGTGCCCTAAGGTCGAAGAGAGTACATCAATTATTTGGTTTACAATACTCGGTATCTAGTGCAGGCAAACGAAACATGCGTGTCAGAAAGTCCCAAGGAGTGGATGTCCGTGCGAGTAGCGACAGGACAGGGTATTGGCATCATATGATATAATTGAGCGAGAGGGATGCAAACGGAAATGGTGAGGTGCGAAATTAGTATTACGCGAGGCTGGCAACTGCTCAGGCTTCAGGCCTCGGGCGAATACTGTGCCATGAGGTTTGCAAAGTCAGTCTCGATCTGCGCGAGATGGGGCTGGGCGTTCGCAATGTGTGGCGTTGTATCCTGAACGTAAGTGGGTGATCCCATGCAAAGCGCATCGCAGTCGTATGACGCATATCCGGCCGCGGGGGCAGGATGCTCGAGGAAGGGCGCGTGGTCGAAATACGGTGAGTGCGGAGATTCAGGATACATGGCGCGCGCGCAGTCGTCCGTGATGGGGGCCCCGATGTTCAGTTCGGGTGCGGAAGCTTGTCCTGGCTCGCCAGCGAAGTGGAAGTCGCCCGCCAAGAGGGGAGTCGTGTAACCGCACGGGAGATTGGGGGTTCCACAGACCCACAACGGATCGCAGGTGAAGTCAGGAGATGGAGGAGGGTAAACTGGCGAGAACGAGAAACCGCTGAAACCCTGTAAGGAATAAATTTCAACAGAAGCACGAGAGACGAGAGAAGACGCTAACAAAGTACTCGGTTTCTGGATCCTGGGTCCAGGGAGAGATGAACGAGTCGACCGCGCTGTTCGGATCCGTGCTATTGTCAAGAGTGCCAGGCTGAGTCTCCATAGGCACCTCTTCAGGCGCCTCCTCAGGTTCTCTGGATCTGGACGATGGACCCGAGCTCGAGGAGCGCCGCCTCTGCGTAACGATCGGGGCGGAACACAAGAACGCCAAGGGCGGTTCTGTGTCCGGTGCGGGAGCAGAAGACGCGCGCCGATACGCTGTCGCAGTTATAGGGGGCTCGAACCGCGCGACGACGCTGGGCCTGCGCTGACGATCGAACTCCTGCATCGCAGCGTCGAGAATGCGACCGTGCTTCCCCTCCCCGAGCAGCTCCGCGATCTTTGCGCAGCGTGTGGGGTCGTCGACGACGTGCTCGCGCACCTTCCGCTTCCCATCCTTCTCTTTGTCCTTCTCTGCGTCTCCGCCACGCGTGCGCCGGTGGGACGGGCGGAACGCGTACTGGGGGAACTGGCGACGGTGCTCCTCGACCGCTTGTCGCGCTTTCGCGTGCCAAACGCGGCGCTCGTCCGCGGGGAGGTTCTGCCACGTGAGACCGATGATCTTAGAGAGCGTGCTGTGGCTCGTCTCGACGTCGGGGGACACGCGTCGGCTACGGATGAAAGAGGACCGGAAGAGGATGAACGCGTTTGGTGGTCGCGGAATGTGCCCGTCGGGCTGCTTGCGCGAGTGCCGGGTGCGCGGCGGCCTTCCGGGTGGGGCGAGAACGTCCTCGGACGGACCATCTAGCGTGATATCGTGAGATGGTAGATCGTGCGCTGCAACTCAGGCGTCAACAAAATAGACCATCGTTCTTTGAGAATTAGCCTACGGGTGGAATCCATGGGTTCAGAGCCAGGAGCCCGTGCAGCAGGCATTTAAAGGAAAGTGGGAAAGTCGAAGACGAGAAGGATAGGGCTTCATCAACGGAGGTTCCTTATGAAGGGAAGGTGCATTCAAAAGATAACGATATGCACGTTCGCCTAAAGTTGGCCGCCACATTTGATCGTCCACTTTGTGGCAAAGTTCGGTAACCACCCCAGGATGGCAGTCAAGGGCCCAGACTTTGGATGCACGAAGAAGAGCCGCTGGATACGTCAAGATTTCCAGGACCCCAGTTTCCAGCGCAATATTGGATTATGGCACACTGCGCCCGAAGTTTGTAGGACTACGACCGGAAATTGCAAGCTTGATGTGTAAAAATTCTGCAGCCAGCGTGTTCCCCCATCCGTCAGATGATTTTGTGGCCCCAACGGTTGGCGCTGGAAGCAAGCCGGAAGAGGCTGAAAGTCGGAAGGGATCACATGTGCACGTGGTCAATATCGCTTAGCCAAATGCGGCATGATCGCACCTTTCCGTCTTCCATCACAGCGTTTATTTTTTCTTTCCTTCAGCTGGACGCCTGGCCATGGGAAGGTGTATCATGCCGATGTTCTCTACAACTCGAACAAGAAATTGCCGGTCGCAGGATGGAATCCCCTTTCCAGCGCCAGACATCAATTCTACGGTATTATGTGCAATTTACCTCGAACCTCTTCCCACCATGGCCAGGACTCCAAGCGGCAAGATAGAGCAAGACTGGCCTAGAATCATAGCCACTACGGCTTTCTTCCCCCTTCCGGAGTGATGGAAATCTCCATGCCAGTAGTTTCGGAATTCCTTGTTCCAAGAGTGGCAACCCTTGTATTTTAGGCTCTCTCGCGCGCGGCGGAAGCTGATTGCAATACAAAGTACCAGTACAAAGTTCTGGTGCTCCACAACCTTAGCCTGTCTTTCATATTGCTATTTTTGTCGACCAGTGCTTTCTTTGCAAATCACAAATGCGTCAATTCCGACAAACTCGGCAAGCTCAGCACCCGCGAAATGGACGTCGTTTTTACTTCCTTATTAACCAGTTCTCCCCTCGGCTCAAACATATATAGACTTGGATCGTCGCGGCTGTATTCATCTCCGGAGACGAGCGACATATGTCATGCCGTTCGAGTACCTTGAATGTTTCTTCGCCGCCTTAAATGTTCGTCCCCTCGTCACAGTGGCGCTCATCAAGGGTCCTCAAAGTCTAAGCGATCTCATACGTTCAGGAGACCTCCTCCTCAAGTCAAAGTCAAGGACCAATTACACCGTATCGGGCAGTTTGTCGATACACGCCTTCATCTGGGGCAGAATGGAGTCCCTATCATAAATCGGCTTGCCACACTCTGCGCTGGCACACTTGGCGCTCCAGCACGCCAACGCTTCGCGCCACTCATCGACCCCTGAACCAATCACCGTGTCGCCCGACGCCCGCGTGTCCATCTCCCAGAATATCTAAGTACAACGCATCAGCAAGCCCGCTCAAAAAAAAATTCACTGTTTCACTCACGCGTGCCCGGTACTCGCGCCAAAGATAATTATCCCTCTCCAGCCCGCACGCCGAACAACGTCCTGACACCGCCGCCGGGCTCACACCCTCCGTGGAATTGCCGCTGAGCATCCGATCCAACACGTCGCGCCGACGGCGATGCAATCCCAGCAGCGCCATCAAATCTGGTGTCGGCAGGCGGCGCAACAGCTCGTCGTGTGCTTCGTCGTAGAGCCCGAGCACCAGTGTGCTGCGCGACGCAAGGCGCGCCTCCTCCTTCCACCCCGCGCGCACGGCAATCACATATAGGCGCAGTGGCTCCGTCAGGAACGCCGGGCCCGTGATCGCGTCGCGCACGCGCGCGGCGACGCCTGGAGCTGCCCAGCGCTCCGCGAGCGCGAGCACAGCCTCGGCGGTGGGGAAGTCGAGCGCCGCGTCGGGCGGGGGGAGCCCGCAAAGGATGCTCAGCACACGCTCGAGGAGCGCGGCGGGCTCTTCCAATGGTATCGGTTCTGCGGCCGCGGTATCGGGGAGTGTGGCGACGAAGTACCCCGCGGTGCGGCGCAGGACGAAGGCTGGGACACGGAAGAGCGTGCCTTCTGTGGAACGGAGAACGGTGTCTGCCGCGGGGTCGTTGAAGAGTGGGTGGTAGGCCGAGACGCACTCTAAGCTTTCCGCGGTCATGGGGGTTCTTGGGGAGGAGAAGTGTGGGCGCAACGTGGGCGCAACGTGCTGAGCTTCCGTATTTGGCTGGACGAGCCACGAGGCTCTCTAGGTTGAGATACACCGCGGCGCTTCCAAGATAATAATCCTTCCTTCTCCACTGTGCTTTTCTCAGGTGCGTCGATCGCTAAAATGGGTTGAAAATATAGCAGTCCTGGAACCACCGCAATTTTTTTTTTCCACGCCAGACATTGTGGAGCTACAACTCCAGACATTTTTTGGTGACCTAGAGAAATCTCAGTGGGTGTGGAGCAAGTTTCGGAGCTTCGCTCGTCCCATTTCTTGCTTATTTTTCGGCGTAATTTTTTTTTAATCGGCAGGACTGCACTAATCGCTCCACTGAAACGACCATTTATTCCGCAGCAACTCTCAATTTTCTGAGGGCGAGGAATCTCATTCACCCATCTAATTCAACCTTTGTCCGAGAAATTACCGGAACAACTTGGCACTTGAACCGGGGTCCGTGATGCACCGACATATTCGCCGTCGGACGCCAGGCAAGTGACCGGTCTTGGTATTTAAATCGCAGCCCAATAGAGTTCATGCCCATAATGATCGCTGTTTACCTCAGAAACGCCGAGTAGGGACTTTAAGACCTGCAAATATTCGCCCACCATCCTTCCGATGACGGTTTTCCAGGATCTTAACGAGGATATCCTGCTTGCAGTGCTAACAAAATGCGACGTTTACACAGTCTTGTGTACTAGTCGGGTATACTTCCTCTGTTCACATCACATCTGGACTCTAACTTTCTTTCTTTCCTTTGCAGATCAACAAACTTATCCACACCCTTGCACTCTCGAAACACGTCTGGGTCGCAATAGTAGCCGACCTAATCGCCCGCTGCCTCATGGATGCATTCTCTGACCCAGATTACATCCATTATTCGGGCCTCGAGCTCCGCGAGGCAGTCAAGCGTGTAGTGTGTGGCCCGACGTGGGCGACCAGTGGGTCACGCCCGACCATCCACCACCAGCTATCCGTGGAATCTCCGGACATCGCTCCGGGCAACAAGCCCTCCACTTGGACCACGTACGTCAAATTGCTGCCTGGTGGTCGATTTTTCACCCTCGAGAATTACGATGGCCGTTTGGAGTGTTGGAGTATAAGGATGGGTCGATGCGTGTGGACTTACTCGGAAAAGAGGGACACGACTTACGTGGTTGATATTCTCGATGAGGGGAAAACAGCCCGTTTCCTGCTCCCAGGCTCGTCAGAATAGTTGAGGTTTTTTATTGCGGTCAGCTATGCGATCCCAACTGACTCCTCCGTAAGCTCATTCAAGATCGTGCAAGTCGACTTGACCACCGGTCTTTCATTCGATGTCTGCCAAATGCCTCTATGTGCCGAGATTGGAGGATGGTGGTTGGTCCGTGATGCAGTGATCTCTGGCGATTTTGTGATCATGACACTACGCATCGCAGACAGCTGGGCTGTCCTGCTGATCAACTGGATGGACAGTGTGTATGTGATGTTCCATCAAACCGCGACGGTACGAATGACTCCCTCCATTATCCAGAGTTTTTATGACCGTTGACTGCAGGTACCCGGGTTGGCCGTGGTTTCTGGGCACGTCCTCGTCGCCACCACGACTTTTGAGGCTCCGCACCATCCAGTGCTGATGGTGTACACTCTTGCGTCCCTGGCGACATATTGGCGCCCACTTACCGCGCGGTGGCGTCCTATCGCGACACGCACCTTCGATCTACACCGTATTCAGCAGGGTTCGGGCATGATGCCCGACTTTGTGGAACATCCTGGTGCTCACGCGGGCTGGCATGTCGCAGGGGCGGCCACCGGTATGGGCATGCAGCTCACTTTACGCGAGAGTCCGCTTCGGCAGGGCAGCTACCAACTGACGTTCGTTGTCTCCGAGCGCGGCGCATTCCCACCTCGGGTTGACCCGCATGGGTACCGCCCTGACCCCGGCGCCATCTTCGTCACGTATCGTGTCTCAGTCTCGGCGGGCAAATTGCGGATGGTGCAAACATCCGCGGTGCCTGTGGTTCTGGAGTGTAGGGCTCGCGACGTTTCGTATGCCGGGTATTCGGTGATAAGTCAGGGGGTCGAGGCTGTGGATTTGGATCGGCAAAAAACTATAAAGAAAAGGCAACTGAGGCTCATCAACCATGAATCCATCCATTTGTCGCTATCCAGTGGAGCGGTGACCACTCTCTCTGGATCTTCGGTTTCTGTTTCGTACTATTCATGATGTGTCTCGTATTTCTGTCATTGAATAGAATTTTCATAGAGGGCGCCTACCTATAATCCTTTATTTATTTTTCTGGCATCGGAAATGGCCTTTCACTCGATAATAACCTCGTGAATACAGTCGGAAGTAAGTATTGCAGGTTCGATTAAAAATTCCGAAAAAAAAAAAAAAAAAAAAATTGAACGCACGGAACAACGGAATCCGAAAGAAAATTTTCGAAAGGGATACCATGTTCAACATTCCATGAAAATTGGCGATCCGCTCGGCTTCCAGCCCCGTTCTGATTTGAGACTCGGATGCATTCTCTTCCAGATCAACTCTCTTGATTCTTTTGAACAATTTTTGAATGCAGACCCTCACCCTAACAGAGTATCCCTTAAAACCAATAATATGCCTTACCCTGAACCAAAATGCCAAGCCTGAGTCAACCCAAAGTCAACCGTTTCTTAACCCCTAAGTAACCGCTAGTACCAGGCCGGCGACGTTGGAAGGACAACGCTGATGCCCGGAATTAGCGCGCTGCGCTTGTGTGAAAGGCTGCGGAATCAGCCGGCGGCGTCGCATACACACGTCCTCGCGGTCGTTGTGCCCGAATACACCGTCCCAGCACCATCCGCAGCACGGCGATGAGTGAAGCTGACAAAATAGCGATGCCCACGTGATGACGATGCCCACGTGATGCTGAATAATCAGCGTCATGCCACAGCCACAGCGAATGCTCGTTGCTCTGAGCCACATCGTTCGAGGGTATAAAACCAGTGCTTCTCGGCTTAGACCCTTTATTCATTACTCCTCACATCCCCACAAACTCGCAACCCTTCCAAGACTTCCGAAACTCAACCGAAACATGGCCACCAAAGTAGAGAAGACTGACGACGAGTGGAGGGCAATCTTGTCCTCCGAGCAGGCAAGTAGAGCGCCATTCTGTGTGGTTCAAGCCGAACCGATTCTGATGATTCAATAGTTCCGCATTATCCGGCAGAAGGGGACCGAGCGAGCGGGCACGGGCGAATACGATAAGCATTTCGATGAGGGAGTGTACAGCTGCGCAGCGTGCTCGACCCCGCTGTACAAGAGCACCACAAAGTTCAATGTTCGTTTACTAAACATTCTTTGTGTTGGATATCGGAACTGAATCTGAATCACCTGCAGAGCGGCTGTGGCTGGCCCGCGTTCTTTGACGCCATTCCTGGCGCTGTTACGCGGCACACGGACAGAACTTGGGGCATGGAGCGCATCGAGATCGTGTGCACGGCGTGCGGAGGGCACCTCGGGCACGTCTTCAAGGGCGAGAAGTTCGACACACCGAGTAAGTTGCGACCTCGTTGTATCGTTATGTCCGGCACTGACTTGATTGAATTTTTAGCTGATGAGCGGCACTGTGTCAACTCCGTCTCGCTCAAGTTCAATGAGGGAGACGGGGCGGAGAAGTCCCAGTGAGCCTGGATTTGCGCCGGCTTTGTCTGAGTTTTATTCGTTTCTGATTCAAGAACGACGCGGCCACCGATGGGGAATAATGGAATGTGGGCAAGATTACGGCGCGCAGTGTTTGGGCGGATGTAGAATGGTATTGAATGTTCGATAGGTATCGATAATACTTTTTTTTTATTGCGACATCCCCCACATTGAAACGGTTGAACCATGCGCTGATGAGACCTCATCTTCAAGATTTCCGAGCCTGCGAGAGTCTGGGCCAACGGAGCAATCTACGACTTCACTGAAGATCCAGCAGAAAATTGAAATCATTCAATCAGGCACCGTATTTATCGTCCCCGAATCCAGAGAAGAGCCCATTGCCACAGACTCAGTCAAGAGCTGAATGATAAGCTTCATCGTCACTCCCTTCCACTGTCAAACCGTCAGGTGAACCAGGATCGAATACCGAGTTCTGGGCTGACCATTCCGGCAAGACACCTGGAAAAGTGAAACCCAAAGCTCTTGGGCAACCTCCTGGCTGTAGGGATCGAAGCTCTTTTGGTGCGCGTGTTCAATTTCTCCTCCCAGAAACTTTCGGGCGGCATACATGCGATATCCGGTTGTTTATTCTGCTGCCGGATCGAACTCTGAGTCCTTGCCCAAACAAATTCGAAGACCCCAATATTTGCACAAGAATCCCACAACGGTGACTGTGTGAAGTGTGAACTGCCAAGTTGAGATACTGCAAAGCCGCAGGATCCAGTTGCTGTGTGGCAGTTCGGAAAAGATCCCCCGTCTCCAACGGTGAGTGATCAGATCCGCGCCCCACGGTAGATCCTAGCCAATAGAAAAAGCACCATTGCGGGTGGGGCTGTTCTCGTATTAGATCTCAGGAGCGAATCAGGTTGTTTGGTCGGATATAAATCGAATTTCCCACGGTAGATGACACATAACGTCGCATAACTAGCCAAAAATATATGATACTGCTCCGTTGGCATCCTGTAGTTATATGTAAGGATAACCACCCGTTTGTTTGTCTTCGGTAAACTCGTTGTCCAGACATTTGGACCACGCGAGTATAATAAATCCCCCCCCCCTAAGATACTTCTTCATGCATACAACTTCAAACCTTTTCTCGCCCATTTGAGTGCAATTGCCCTGTGATAATGCATACCAGGCAATAATCAGTAATTATAGGATTCTGCGGTGGATTTGGTAGGGGAACCAACTTGTATGCATTACGGGATGTTCATTTGTAAATATGGAGAAGTGCGGCCCCCCCCTCCACGGTTCTCCCGATTGAAACACAACCAGAATCCAACATGACGTATTAATGATGATCGTCAACATATAAATGCATCGCAGTTGCAAAGCTTCCGCATTGATCATGGACTTCTCATTTCTCTACCCCTTCGGTCCCTCGACTATGAAGTTGGATTTAAAATCTCTACTTCTTTTCCTGGGAATCATTGCTACGAAAGCGGCAGATTCAGATGCCGTGACCGCCCCAACAGTGCAGTTCAAGCCACACCAGACCGCAGGCAACGCGCAGAACGTCAGCCAAGGATTCATTGGATTCGCAATTGAGATGTCGAGCTTCCCCCAGTATGGAGGAAAGTTGTCACATACTTGCACGCGGATTCGGAGCGCTTTAGTGAATCACAAACAGGAATAGCTCAGCCGAACAAACTTTCCGAAAACCTCCTCTCCGCCATCTCCACGCGCACCGGCGCCCCAGTCCACATCCGGGTCGGCGGAACCTCGATGGACAACACCATATTCAACGGGTCCAGTCCCACCGCCGTCACGCCTACCGGTGACAGAGCCGCCTGCAACCTCCACACGAACGTCACCATCGGCGCTCCCTGGCTATCGGCATTCAAGAATTTCAACCCCGGCACTCTGTTCACGGTCGAGGTGCCGCTTGCGCGCCGAGTGCATCCAGTCAACGTTAATAGGATTGCATTTGCAAACGCATGCATAGACGCCATGCCCGGCAAGACCCAGCAGCTCTATGCATTGGAGATTGGCAACGAACCGGACCTGTACCCGTCTTTTCCACAGGCGCCGTGCGACTCGTCGGATAGGCCTGCGAGCTACGGACCCGAGGATTACGCGGCTGAATGGACAGCAGCTGCAAGCAACCTAAGCGAACAGGTCAGTGCGCTGAATGGCCAGAAAGCGTGGTACCAGGCCATGGCTTTTTCCTCGGGTGTTGATGAGAGTGTTTGGAACGTGTAAGTCGAGCATATTTTTTGAATGGGTGTGGTTTTAATGGAAAACACACTTGCAGGACGAGCACTTGGAATGATATTTCCCGGGCGGGATTCGTAAAGACCGTATCGCAACACTAGTGGGTTGTTTTCTATTGTCGCATTTAAGCACTAACGAAAACACAGTTACCAGGCAACCGTTTGCACCGGCAGCCTCGAAAGTACGCAACATTCCTCTCGAGTACAAAACGCCTGAATCAACCTCCTAACCCAAATGTGCAGCGCAACTAATGACCCACGCGAAAACTGTTTCTCGGTTGCAATCCTCCTTCGGGACCGCCATCTCCTTCCTCAGGATGCAACGCACCCCATTCATCCTAGGCGAAGTAGGCAGCGCCATCGGCCGCGCCAGCCCAAAATGCACCCCCAGCATGGACCTCTACCGCAGCCTCGGCGCCGCGCTCTGGACTGTGGATTTTATGCTGTATGCAATGACGATGGGCGTCGCGCGCGTGTCCATGCAACAGGGCTCGGGTTTCAACTTCTCCGCGTGGCAGCCCGTGAGCACGCCGGGCTATCCCAAGGCGATGCACGGAAACTGGTACGGGCACGTCTTCGCGGCCGACTTTATTGGGCGCGAAGGGGACTTTCAAGTTCGCGCACTGCCGATCAACGCAACGCATCCGGATATCGTGGGCTATGCGGGATACAACAACGGGCTGTTGACAAAGTTGGCCGTGTTGGATATGCGCTTCTGGAACGGGACCCAGGCTGGTAAAAACGATACCGGCGGGAGACCAGCGGTGAATGTTGACCTCATTAGCCTTGATGCGGGTATCACTGGCGCGGGAGTCTCGCGATTGACTGCGCCGGGAGGGTCAAGTGCACTGCACAACATTAGTTGGGCGGGGAAGGAGTGGAGCGCGGATGATGACGGGAAGGAACCTATGGGTAATGATTCGGTTGTGGTGAAGGTCGCAAACGGGTCGTTGGCTGGAAATGTGACGATTTGGGCGTCGCAGGCGGTATTGCTGGAGATGATCAGGGAATGAGGAAGTTCCGCAGGAAAAACATGCTAACTTTCCATGAAATTCCTTCAGCAATTTTCCCTAAAAAGCGGCCTCTGAACAAGAATAAATTACGTAGGAGCACTGTTCAGTTTCATAAACTTATGTGTACAGCACTTTCGAACTCCGCACCTGCTTGATGCCGATAAGGTCGGGTCCCGTGCCGGAGCAGCAAAGCGATCGGCATAGTTCGGCATCGTCAACAATTGCCGGCTCGTAGTGAAACAGGGATTTAGACGGAATGAGTGTGATGGTTTTGCGGAGTTTTCCGTACTTTATTCAAGAGAGTGTAGGGCGAAGAGATAGGAGAAAGAATCACGAGTGTCCTTTTCGCTTTTCGTTACACTGACTTGACTGATGACAATTTCTCAACAATTTCTGTGGTCTCTTCGCCGTTGAGAGAGAATTCCCCCACTATTCTGTCGTGTAAGGGGGCGGGGCAGAACCAGAGCCAACGCGCGCCTCAAGCTCCGCTAGAAGCTCCTCCAACGATAGCTCCCGTGCCGTTGGTGCCGTTGAACGAGAAGCCGTCGAGCCGATGCTAACCGGATCCGATTGTGCACCGTATCCGCTTGCTAGAGTATGCCGGGTCTCCATGATAATTATTGGGGTATCGCTGTGTTGGTTCTCGCTCGCCGGGGCATTGGGGTTCTCGGGTTTGTTGGGACTCTCACTCGCTGGGTGTAACGAGCCTAAATCTTAAGCCCAAGCAACGCGCTGACTTCGAACAATGTGTATTGTGGAAGTACTGCACGTATTGGTATGGGTAAGAAAAAGACTAAAGAATGGTAAACAAAGTGTCCATTATTTGTACCAAGAAGCGTCGTAAGTAATCGGAACCGGGTGACCCCGGGGTGTACCATTCCGTATAGAACCGAACCCTAACACTGGGCTAGTGCTGTTCTCGCTCGTCATGATTCGCTGCACCTCGCTGGGAAGCAGGGAGACAGTGGGCTGTTCGGTGTTTGTCCACGCTGCATTATTGACAACCAAAGCAAAACAGTTCGGTGAGTCGGGGGCGGGTAAAGAGATAAATAGACGCACCGGACTTTTCGGGAAGACACGCAAATGCCGACATGGAACGTAGTTGTGCGGGATCGGGAGCGAATGGCTGGATAGCGCTGGTTTTGCGTGCCCGCCGGCAGCGACGCGGCTCGTCTGCAGCGTCAATTCTCCGCCGGCGGTACCACATGCATAATCGTATGCCAAGTACTGCGCCGGCGAGGGCCCCAAGTACAGCGCCAACGATGACCCCCGCGTTGGGTTTCGTTCTGACACCAGCGGCTGCAGATTGTTGAGAGCTCGGATCGCCACCGGTGCCGTTACTGAAACAGAAGAGTTAGGGAAAGTCTCTTCGGGATAATTGGCCTCCTCCAGGGGACGTACCTGTTTGTTGCGCTGGGCAGTAGTTCAGGTCCAGTGAAATCGGAAATAAGGTTGAAACTCACGACGAACTCGAAGCGGATGAACTGACTTGTGCATCTCCACTACGATGGTCGAGATTAATAGTGAGAGTTCGCACGGTTTAAATACTCACCCCGTTCGCGCCGCAGAGAGAGCCCTGCGATAGAAGACGTCAGCGAGGAAAACCTTCGCGGGGAGAAAGTCTTACGAAGCCGCGCTGGTCGAGGGACCTCTGGTGAGGGATCAGCAGAGATATTAACTGGATTAGCTCACGCAGGCCCGGGGCTTCTACTTGCGATTCTTCTATAAATCAGTCGTTTGATGCAGTTTCACATAAAAAATATACGCACGTCGACGAGGATTCAGAAGCACTATGTCAGACAATCAGAAAAAACTTAACAGGCCAACGAAGGAAATGGCTTACGACGACTTGTTCGGGTTGGCACCACTGCGTAGTGTGATTAGCACGAACCACCATTGACGCAAAGGGGCACTCACACTGGCACTGACGAGCTATTGTCGTGCACACGGGTTATTGACATCCGAGAGGAAAACATGGCGACTCACGACCCTG
This sequence comes from Mycena leptocephala, assembly GCA_029378395.1. Taxonomy (NCBI): domain Eukaryota; kingdom Fungi; phylum Basidiomycota; class Agaricomycetes; order Agaricales; family Mycenaceae; genus Mycena; species Mycena leptocephala. The sequence goes on along the minus strand of JARJLF010000270.1, from coordinate 204,026 downwards.
GTGACGCGGTCACGTTGTCGTGCAGTCAGTCATTCAGATGGTTTCGAAGTCTCCCCCAAGATGGAAGCTCACTGATTTCCTCCAGAAGCACTATCCGACCCAGAACTACCATTCGCGTTCAAGCCCGAATCGGTGGGGCCGGTGGGAGAGGTAGGTGGAGACCCAGAAGTACTGGTTGGGTTTGTGGTCCCGGCGGCGGTATTGGAGGTCGCGGCTGCGGTGGTAGAACTTCCGCCATTATTCCCCGTATTCCCCGTGTTTCCTGTATTTCCTGTATTTCCGCCGTTGGGAGCATTTCCTACGTTAGCACGCGCGGTGTCTGCTGCTCCAGTGGTGACGATCGCGTAGTCAAAGAGCGCTCTCTGCGCATGCAACGTCTTTCCGATTCCAGGGTTTGGCTCGAAAACCCAAGTCACGGTGTGGGGTTGGTCGGGTGCAAGACCGGTTGCGGAGAAGAAGAGCACATGATAAGAAAATTGATCCGAGCCAGTGTAGTGGCCATGGTGCGTGGAGATGATGTGGTCTAGCTTGAAGACAATATGCGGCTGCGAACAGGCCTCGGCTATGCCATAGATATATACAGCAGAGCCTTAGGAAGGGGTGTTAATTAGCTGCGAAAAAATATCAAGATTATGGGATTGGACCTTGGAACGTGAATGACCCGGAAGTCCCCTCAGCTTTCGTGGTGTCGAATTCGCCGATGTGATATGTTGTGGCCAGTATCTGCGCACCATCGGGTTTGGAGGTACACCAGTAGCATGGTGCAGAGATGGGAATAGTGGTCCATTTCCCAAACCACGAAAAGCTGCTGCTTGAGTCGTCGATAGTGATGTTGGTAAGGGTGCCATCCGCATCGGACACAAGCAGAAGGAGGAGAAGTGCTATAAGGGACTGAGGACCGAAAAATGAGTGTGGTAGCCACGTAAGTGGTGGAGTGGGTGAAAGCAAAGATGTACACCGAAATGGCCACAACTTCCCGGGAGTCTCAGGGCTTCTCCCATTATTAATGATCTGCCCAAGTACAGGCTCCCACACATTCAATTGGGAGTAAGATCTTTCAAAGAATTGGATTGCAAATCATTGATGGGCTGCAAAGGGGGGCAATTGTAATGAATGCCAAAAAAAAAAAAAAAAAAAGGCGGGCCCAGCCGCCCAGGAATCATGGATGTGGAGGTAGAGAAAGGGCACTGACTCCAGAGGTTTTATCTCGTGAAGCAGCCAGTTCTCGGCCGGTAAATCAAGACGCTGTTGATCATCTGTCTTTGCTGGCAGGAAGACTCGCCTGCGATGATGTTGCTGACGGTGGGTGCAGAAAATCGCGGGAGCGACAAGGCTGCGTGCGACAATCGTGGCTGGTGACGGCGTCTGATGTAGACGCTTGCCATTGTCTCCCATTACCACTGAGGTGTTGTCGCCAGTATATATTCGAATACATTCAAAATATATTTTTCCGTACGGTTGACCAGCACTAAATAGAACTTTTGGGGGTTTGTTTGGATTTTGCTTCAAGAGTGTAACTTGAACGCAAAGAGATGGGAGGACGAAGTGAGAGCGGAAGGAATGGACGATGCAGCGGGGATGCAAAAATTGTCGGGGTGGAGGAAATACTATTATGGTGTCCTTTTCGTTACGCTGATCTGACTGATGAATATATTCAGAGAAAATTGGGTGCGGTCCAATCACTCATCCCTGTCAATTTGCTGCGATTCCCGACGAGGTAGAGCCTTTTTTCTCAGAGCACTGAATCTGTGGGTCGACTTTGAACGGTGCGTGACAGTGTTTGGCCAGATTTGGTCTGACCATGAGACGCAACTAGGCACGTGAGCTTAGTGACGACATTCTTTTGGCTGCTTCCTTCGATAACGACCTACCCCGGCCCTACCCGTCTTGGAGGAAGGCACTGCGCCGTCACGTCTCCCGCCCGAGATCCTGAGAGACATATTCCGCCAGACTCTACCCTCGCCTCTATGGCGTCTCGCTCTCGTTAATAAGCGCTGGCGCGTCTATGGTCCTCCACATCGACGCCTCAAACCACGAACACGCGGCGTGTTATAATAACCCTCAGCGCTTAGCTGCGTTGGAAGCTCAACTGCTTCGCTCTTCAGATGCACTTGAGTTGGTTATATATTTAGACGTGTGTTAGTGAGAGAGTGAATTCACTCTTTCACCCACTGGCCGCGTTTAAGCTGTTAGCGGTTTCAATTCCAATCTATGGATCTATCAACTCCGATGTACCATCGAGGATGCGACTTATGATGAACCCTCTCCAACCTCCTCTTCAATGCCCTCTAGGCCCTTCACCACGTCTCGCATATCATTCAACAAACTCCCACTCTCTGTCCCGGGTCTTCACATCCTTGGCGTTCTCTTCTCTCGCCTCCTCGTCTTGCGTATTCTCCGTTTCGTCTTCGTCGCTGTCGTCTGGATACGCATCAGTTGTGTTCCGATGCAGAGAGAGCAGGAGACACGTACCACGACCCCCTCCGTCTCCGGCCCCATGTCGTTATCATTCTCACTGTGCCGCTCAAAAGGCACCTGCGGAATTCATCAGCAAGTGAATCCACACTAATGAGTAAGTAGAAGAGTTTACCTCGGATTTCTCTTTCTCTTTTTCCGGCACGTTCTCGGACTCCTCCACCTTCTCCTGCTCGTTCTCGACGTCCACCTCCCGCTCGACAGGCACCCCAAACTCTTCCCTCCCCACCCCGTCCTCCACCCGCGCGTCGCTAGCCGTCCTCCCTGCCACCGATGTACGGCTCTGAGCTCCTCGCCGTCGTCGCCGTCGCTGGCGCTTTGCGCGGGGCAAGCTCATGGGCAGCACATCTGCAGATGAGTCCTCGTTCTCGTTCTCGGGCTCAGGGGAAGTCGGAGGCGGGTTGATCCCCGAGGGGAAAGTTTTCAAGGAAGGATTTGGTCGCAATCCGACCGCCCAATCCGGCCTTGGGGGCAGAGGAGGACGGTTTAATGACGTGGTCGATGTGAACGAGGAGGTATTGCCTCTGCGCGACGGCGCCTGTTGCACATCAGCAATAGTATTGACACCGGGGCAGAAAAAACCCACCACTGCCGTGACGCTCCACGTGTCCTCGTCTGTCTCCATCACCTCCCGGTCGAGAGCATCACGCATGAGCCGAGGGTTCGCGAATGAGAGGGTCGCGTATTCTGTTGTACTGTCCGACGCAGAATCCATCCTCGGGCCAGCGCTCCATTCACTGGGGCCCATGCCCTCTTCGCTTTGCTCACCAAATTTCCCATATTGTCCGCTCCCGTTTGCGAATTGTTGCGGCTCCCGGGACTCCCGCTGCGCGTGCCCGTTCGGCGGGGACGTAGTAGGTGGCGAGTCCTTTGCTGCATATGTAATCCTCGGGGTGACGATGCGCTCGGGCAATCTTGAGGTGAGCATAAAAGTAATCATTGTCGGCATCGTTTTGCTGACGACACGTATTTCAATGTAGCGCGCGAAGTATTCCAGAACTGATGCGCTCGACATCGCTCTGCCCACAAAGGAAATCCTCGACGTAATCGCCGATTCAGTCCCCGATGGTGCGGCGATTCCACCGCCAATGCTGAAAAGTATTGAGGCATTTACTGTGTACGTACTTCTACCTATTGCCACTCAGATTCTCATTTTCCCCCTCAGCGTTCTTGACGAGATCCGGCGCAACCTGGAGGACATCGCGCTTACAGGCAGGCTTTCGCGGATAGCACACCTTAGACGTAACGAGAGAACAGTCGAAGGGATGAAAACTCAGCTCGATGACGCCTATCGAGATTTTTTGGTGGGTCCTTTTACATCCTTTCGTTTCGGATTTTGAGGTTGGGATTCTATCAAGGTGTCCTCAGCGCTACGGGTTGAAGCGCAGCAAACAAAAATTGCAGTGCAACAAGCGGAGCAGCAAACCCAGACACAGCTCGATATAGGGAAGATTTCTACGGCGACTGTAAGAATTTTCCCTGCGCTTCGAGAAATGGTATTCATGTTTCCGCGAAGGCCGGCTTGCCATCGGACCTCTCTTTACTTTTGTTTTACTCTCAGTTCACAGTTTTTTTGGCTAGCCCCTGACGTGTTGTTTGTCGCGCTCAGATGAGGCTTCTTCCCCATTATCGACTTCTTCTTAGGTCGTGAGATTCAGTTCTCGCGATCGGTCTCTGGAGGAAGGAAATATTGGCGCGGTCGAGAGGTCCCAGAAACACGATTTCACCCGTTTACTCGCGAGGCGCCGAGCCAGGGGAGCACGTAGCCGCTCCGGTTTATTTTTTTCCTATTTCACTGTGTATTGACTGTGTATACTATCCCTCCCCTCCATCTCGGACAGACCTAGAACTCGGACAAAATCGCTCAATTCTCAGTCACTACATTTTGATGGCTCCTCGGCCAACTTGACCCGAGGTCGGCTGAGGTTGGCCGAGGTTGGCCGAGGGGCCTCGACCGGGTTGGTCGAACCCCTCGGCCAACCTCGACCAACCCGGTCAAGCCCCTCGGCCGACCTCGGCCAACCTCAGCCGACCTCGGTCAAGTTGGCCGAGGCGCCATCAAAATGTAGTGAGTCGTTTTCCTCGATCCTTTGTGTGACCCAATCCTTAGGATGTCCTCCATTGATTTAACATGAGGTTTAGGCCCAGAATTTGGTCCCATAGAGTGGGGATAGGGAAATAATTCGGCGGGTATGGCTATATTTGGAAATTTGTGTTCGCTCAATGTTCCCCAACGAGACTGACGTGCAATGATGCTCTTCATTCCTTCATTCACGAGTCCTGCCAAATATAGTAGCAGAATATGGCCTCCTGGTCTCACAGTAAAAAAAATATTTCAACGACTGGGGTAGGACTTGCATCTGTTAAACAAGCTATATGAATTGTATCAAAACACCTCAGGATGTCCCAATAGACATTTCTGAAAAATTCCGTGCATATTTCTACGCCATAAATAAAGACTTCAATTTGCCCCTGTTTGCGTCTGTGGTTCAGGCAGATGTCAGTGGACCGAAGATGTATTAACAGCAGGTCACGCAACCCCAAAATAATTTCGCTTAAAAACAATATCAGAAGGCATATTCGCTCACTCTATGTCCTGCAACAGCACCCATTGATCTTTCACGGCCCTCCGCTCCTTCTTCCTTACACCAAATCCGGACTGCAAAGATCAAGACAAAAACTTTTTGAGCTCGGTCAAGCCTGGCCTTGTTACTCTTTGAAAATTGCTTGGACCCGGCATTCAAGGCCAGCGGTTATAAAGCACCTTCTTTCCAATATCCTTGGACAAAGGAGGGTACCCATTCCATTATCCAACAAACATTTTCTCGGCCATGTTTTACGTCCCCGATCATTGATGGCCAAGCCTGGGTAAACACCATCCGGCGTCCGCTCTTCCTCTCCGTCATTCACCGAGTTTCCGACCGTCGATGTCTTCGCCGCAAATCTTGCATCGACGTTACATAAAGCCCAAACGGAATAAGACACCTGCTGCTAGTCTGCCCACGGCAGGAATCGAAGCCTCCAATACTCTCGGAGTGAGTATGATTCACTCACTTGGTCCTGGTCCTGGTCCTGGTCCTATTGGAATCTCTTCAAGTTGCTCTCTCTTGCGCAAAGAGCCTCTGTGGGGATGGTTTGTCAATCCTGGCGCTCACAGCTTTGACACCAATTTGGAGGTGGACGGAGGTATCTGCGGCGTCCCGATAGATCTACGACTGCGGAATTCAAGCCATACACCAGCATTGGAGGGATTGCTGACCGCCAACAACTTGGAAGATCCGAGTCGCCCGTAGGTGATATTTTTGCTCGGCTGTCAAATACGTTGATCTGGGCACCTAAGCACTCAGAAGATTTATGATCTACTCTCCGTGAGTTTCCACACATTTCGGTGGCCGCCAGGGTCACGTTCGTTCGCTTCGCAGAAAAACTTTTCAACTCCGTGTCGTACCTGTCGTCCAACGGGAAACCGTCTGCTCTGTGTAATTCGGTTCCATTAATAGCAGCTTCGCACCGCCCACCTTGCTGTGCTAATGCTATGCTTCATCTGGCTCCTCTAAACAGACTTTTTCCATTCGGACCTTAGGCCGCATGAAGTTGCCGACAACGCTTGGGCCGCCTGGGCCAGTGGTCAGCAGCAAAACGTTACTCCTGGCAGCACGGTTGCTTCCTGCCTTTAAATCGTCCATGTAACTGTGGAGACTCAGTCCCCCGCAACCACCTGTTTACCCTCCTCACTATGTTCATACTTTCCGCACCAGCAGCAACGCTCTCTCGACTCGTCATCCGCGATGACAGCACTGCTGCAGACGACGAACAATACGGATATGTGCCACAAGAATACGTGGCTATCCTGTTCCTAGCGCTTTATGGTATCAGTACCAGTTACGATTTTCCTGCTGTCTTCCAGCCTGATACTAAAGATCAACCTCTAGTCCTCCATGTCGGGCAGGCAACATACTTCCGCATGTGGTGGCTCCTGCCGACCGCGGCCCTTTGCGGCATCGGCGAGTTGGCCGGCTGGACCGGTCGACTGTGGTCCGCTCTCTCGCCCACTGACTCTACCCCCTTCACCATCCAGTCAGTTCCAATTATTTTTCTTGCTTTTGCTACTTATCGACCGCCCCCTCAGGATCTCCACCACGATCATAGCGCCGACCCCGCTGCTGGCAGCGAACTTTATGATCATGTCGCGGATCGTTCAACAGCTTGGCACACGATACTCGTGGCTCACTCCCCGGCATTGTATGTTCTCCGAAACTTTGTTGCTTTTTGTATGCTAATTAAGCCACGGGGATTTCACCGCAGACACGATGCTTTTTCTCCCTTGCGTGAGTTGTCACTCGTCTTCAAAGTGCCGCCACAACTGAATTATGTGCAGGATATCACCGCGCTCGTCGTGCAGGCCGTAGGAGGAGCGATGGCATCTTCCGCAAGCGACCTCGCAGGCGCCAATTTGGTGCGCCAGTCCAGCTTTCTACCACTCCTGGATCTTTATACTTACCACACCCCGCATCCAGGGCGCGAATGTCATGCTGGGTGGGATCGGCTTCCAGTTCGGTGCGTGGCTTCTCTTCTAACAACCCCATTTTCGCCTATTCGTTTCCCTACTAGTGGTCATCATCGTCTTCTCGGTGATTGGGCTTGATTTCACACGGCGCTACCTCCGCAACAGCCCCACGCGTAAGGAACCGGCCTCGCACCGCGGAATGCTCACCCGGCGCCTCAAAATCATGCTGGTTGCTCTGGGGTTTTCGATCATCACCCTGTTCATTCGGTGCGCACAATAATCAATCTCAGGTTTCGAATGCATAGTATCTGATCGACCGGTACCTCGCAGTTCGATCTATAGGATAGTCGAGCTCACCGGCGGATGGGAAGGGTCGGTTATCCGCACCGAGGTGTACTTCAACGTGTTCGACGGCGGGATGGTCGTGCTCGCCATCTTCACGCTCAACTTCGCGCATCCCGGGCTGTTGCTCCAAGGTACACCGTATACGGAGGCAATCAAGCTAGGAAGCTTCATGGAGCTTTTGCCTGATGGGGTATCGGTGTGAGTGGTGGTCATGAGCAGCGGGTTCATAAGTTATAGATTGACCCGATGTCAGCTGGTACTTGTAACTCGTTGTGGGGCACAACTTGGACTCTAGACTAAATTAATATTGTTAGATCTAGATGTGTGTGTATATAGCCAGGGGGACAATACCAATAGATCCAGCTTAGAATTCTCTCGATTATTGTACATATATATGGCTGTAATACTGTAACGCGATTGGTTTTGCCACAAAAAATAACAACAGCGCTCAAAACGCTCAGCACAAGCGGCAATCTGAGCAACTTATCACAGAAAAGACCTTTAGGCATCGAACAAAGATTACAACCGTATGGGGGTTACTGCCCCATAATTACAGCCGCGTTGCCCAAAGATGTGACCACCTTTCGATGATGCAATAATGTACTTAACACCAGCAGTCCGCAGTGACTATTCTACCAGTTTGATAGATCCCAACTATTTGAGCTCCCGCTTCCTGTGCCTTGACCCATATTTTTTTAGTAGGGATACCGTAACTCTGTGGTAACCCACATTTCTGTAAAGACTGCAAATAGGTCACTCGATATCCGGTATATAATGGAGAAGGAACTCAACCGTGATCAACATTCGTCAAGAGCACTCCAAGTACATTAGGATTCTTCATCGTGTTAGGAATCTCCGCCGAAGTGAAGTATCTGCCCATTACGGAACTCGACGCGAATCGGACTGAAGGAAGGATTGAACAGACATTAACCAAGGATATTCAGGGATCTTTGTTGAGAACAGCCCGAGCCTGTATGCAACACGCCTTCCTTGCTGTTTTTCCCCCCTCTTCATTGTTTTTATTTATTTTCAACCATGTTATTTCCAAGACTAGAGGGCTTTTTTCATAAAAAGCTACTACGCTGTTGCACAAAATAATTATTTTACAGTAGTGCAATGTAGTCTTCCGCCTTGAGTTCGTCTCCGAGAACGCCGATGGCTAAGCGCCCGTTAGGCGCCCGACCTTCTGATTGCATCACACGGTTGAATTGAGCTTTCACTGAGCCTGGAGTTCCCCAGCCTGATATTCTACTGGAAAAATATACTGATTTGGATGCAATACTGTACTTACAAGGAAATCAGTGGGATCTTTAACTGTCACTTGCCAGTGCGGGAAGGATGATGGCCGTGTTCTCATGGTAACGTAACCACTGCACCCAATTCACACTGCTTTACCTTGCACCATCATCACTATGCAGCCAGCTATTTCCTACCTCCACATTCTCCCCGTCGAAATCTGGCTTGCATGCTGGATATTTGCTTCCACTCGCCAACGCCGCCGCCTTTCACTGGTGTGCCGGCTCTTTCGATCTATCTGCTTCCCGCCTTTGATTGAGCGGCAAAGCGCTGACGTTGCGGCGTTGGTCGATGGCCTCGACCGCAAGAACTGGGTCGAGCGTACCCACCGCCTCCATCGTGTGGCAGTCCGCCTGGACAGATTGGCGGGAACGCCGCTCGTCTTGGCGGTTCGGGCATGGAAGATTAGCTCTACGCCCCTGCTGCAACAGCGCTGGACTACACCCTTGGCCCCAGAGGCAACATCGTCGGAGCGGTGGGCCCACAGGACGGCTAGAGGAGACTACTCTCATATCCTGCACATCGGGACCTTCAATACCATGCGCGACAGAGTCCTTACGACGTTCCGCGCCACCCTTGGGCTCTATGAGAATCTCACTGCGTTGAATATGCAGGGAATGATCATTGACACGAGTTTCCGCCAAACTTTGGCATCTCTGTCGCGGTTGCGGGACCTCATTCTCGACGGATGCGACATCACCCCGCCGGATGGTATCGTCCTGAACGTGCATTGCTTCACAATTTCCGCAACAAGACAACCCGAAACCGGCTTCCCGAGAAACGCCAGCGACGACAGTCCATCGACTGAAGGTCGTCTCCAGCTCATATATCCAGACCATGTCATCAAGCTCAATCTGCACGCTGAAGTCCAATCCGCTTCAGTGATCGCTGGATTTGGAGACGCGACATTGTCCAACCTCGGGCATTTAGTACTGCATGCTCTATTCAATGCAGATGTCCTCCTAGATCTCCTGAAACGGTGTCCACGGCTCGAGTCGCTTGTGATACCATCCATTTCTAGAAGTTCTGGGACAGCTCTCCCCCATTATCTTCCTCAGCACGTCGTTCCTCTTCTCCGAACCCTCACAGTACCATGGGACATGGTTGGATTGTTGACATTGAATCGGCCAATCAGCGCAGTTACAGTGCTAAACCTGGATCCCAGCAGCCCCGTCCCCATCGACGACATGAAAGGTGTCTTTATTGACATCTCGCGCAGTTCCACCCCCATTCGATCCCTCGTCATTCCCTGTACCTCTTCGACAATCGAAACCCTGGCTTTTATCGCATCGATATTCCCCACGCTCCCTGAACTATCGATGGATATCCCTGAGAAGGATGAAGATCGATGGACGTTCAGGTGCGGCTTTCGGCCCAGCGAGGACCGGCGCGAGGACATGCGCTCCCCGGAGCTCAACAATGAGGAGGCCTTCGATAACCTCCCCGCTGAGGTACTCTCAGACTCGGAAGAGCATCCTCCGCCCGTGCGTCGAGAAAAACCCACCCAAACGCCTTCAGCCTCACTTCCCCTGTGGGCGGATCCACCTACCCTTGAGGACCTCCTGAATGAAACCGCAAGTTTGAGCGCTCGTTTACTTTTCGAATAATACTGACTTACTCCTTCCAGCGCATGGCTAAAGAAGACCCACCGCTGCCGGCGATTCCTTCCGGTACCTACTCCGTGAGAATCATCTATGATATGTATGCAGCGAGCAACGCTGACGCCAACCCCTTTCAGGATTTCCTCCGCCGGATCTGCCTCGACCTCGTCGAGTTCCCGCCAAACATAGCCCTCCTCCAAATCCGGCCGCCCGGAGGAGCAAGCCGCCCTCCTAGACAACGAGAGGCCGCTGCTATTGCGGCACTCAGTCGGCAGTCTCCCAGACTGCGTGAAGTCACTCTGGGACCCTCCGCCTGGCAGATTTCCTCGCCTGATTCGTACGAGTTGTTGGGTGGTTCTAGATAAGTAGGCTCAGGTAGAGACGCTCCACTGGCGCATTCCAACTTGACCTTCAGTGCAATTGTGACAGCCTGGCGAAGGGTTGGGAGACAAACACAAAAGAAATATGGTAAAAAATCAATCCAGCCAGTATGCATAACACCATGGATCCTTGAACAGTCTGTAAGGGAAAAAAGTTCATAGAAGCACATAAAATTGCGTAGTGGACAAGATTTCCGTCTTGAATTCCTGGAATGCGAGGGAATCAGACGGGTCGAGGATCCACTTTTCAACCCGCCAAATTAACTTGACCCAGAGCAAATTTGGCCGCGCAGTCTACACTTTTTGAAAGTTTTGCACCGAGCGGGAAAGGACTGAAGCGCTGGGATCGATTCACTCGCAGCACTGCGGTATTACGTGGAAAACTGAATCCCAATGTTGAACTTCAAGCACGCTGCACCAAGGTCCTTTGAATCCGACAGGCAGTTCCATTACGAGAATCCGAAGGCCCGGGGTCGCAAAGGATGAAGAAAATACAGCAATTATCCCAATCTTTACCGAAAAATACGGCAGTGCTTTCTTCAGTTTCTAACGCGGCCTTCAAGATGACTTTGCAGTGCTCTGCAGGAGACATCGTTCCGGTGTAATTATTGAGATTAGTCGCATTACATCCTGGCCCATATGTAAGATGCACGAAGCTAAGTTAACTCATGCACATACCAGGGGAAATAGCCACTACGCAGATCCCCGATCCCTTCTTATGCTCCTCCATAGTCCACTGCACTGTAAGATTATTTAGCGCACTCTTGCTCGCGCTTTATGGGTAACGCTGGATTATCGGTCCGAACCGGCGGCATTGGAAAAACTCGATCGCTTCAGAAGCGTGGCGATGGATCCGAGGGAGGAGAGGATGTTGAGAATGGCACCGCCGGCGTTGATCGACGGCTGGATGCCCTCCGTAATTGCGACGGTCTCGAAGACGTTCACCTCGAAGGTCTCTTTGAGCAAAGGAATAAATACCGCAGCGCTAAATCACTAAACTCAATAATGTATCTTGGAGAGGAAGGAACACAGACTTGTTGATCAGCACATCTAGGCAGCGAAGCCCTTTGGCGTTCAGATAATTGGCAATGGTGGCATGCGCTTCCGTGACTGACTTGTCGTCTGTGATGTCCAACTGCACGGTGGACGCGGGATGGATGTCAGATGCAAAGCCCGCTAGGGCCTCTTCAGCCGCGGCTATTTTGCGGGAACCTTTAAAGCGTTGATTCCAGTTTAAAATGCTCATCTGCCCTTTATGTCTAGACTCACCCATGAAAACAAGAACTTTGGGAGTCGGTGCAAGCTAGTGAACGGTGTGCATGGGATTTTTTGTTCGTACGACACTAGATTAGAGAGTGTGAACCGTGGTAATGGAGTTGGCATGTACCTTGGTTCGCCCCCGTCACAAGAATACTGCGAATCTCAGGCTGAGACGTAGTCGATGAAAGGCGATGGATGGAAGAGAAGCAGACGGTGGGTCCGTCGGATGCTCGCGTTGAGTAACCGGCCCGATTAATAAAGCAATGAACAGTCAATGAACACACTTGGACACGGTCACGTTCAATTGTGAGGTCAGCTCAGTGAGTCAGTTTCTTCTCAGGCACCTCGTACACCACAAAAAAAATGACAGGACTGCGTACGAATAGTATCTCGGAACCTACCGATCCTCTGGTCCATAAAACACAACAGGACCCACAAATGGAGTTGAACTGACCCAAAATCCACTTTGGACCTGCCAACATCAACACAGGCAATGAACACATCCTCCGTACCACTTCCAGGTAGTGAACAAAATCAGAGCAATATTATATGTATGCAAGTGCGAAGTTCCAGTGCTCAATTTTCACTACTAAGTGGACTGGAAACCAGTCATACGGAAAGAGCGCAGGATGGCTACAAGCTGGCCCCACGACGTACTCTTCCGTCGCTCCAAGTGAGCACTCCCAACATGGCAAGAGGGCGTCCGACTCGAACTAATTATTATGGGATTGACCGGTTCAATTGACCCCACGGATCGGCTCACCGTGAAATCATGACTGCCTAAACGATGGACAAGGCGGGATAAGGGGACCTTTACCCGAAACCAGAAAAAATTGGATATGCGGTTTATTGCCAGAAAGACGTGTCTGCTGACAGGATCACACTCGGAATAGCACCATAGAGCGTCTGCTGCAGCGAGTCATTTTTTTTGGCTAAGATACGTGGGAATGGGAAGGTATATACCTCGATGTTTTCATTTACAACCGCATACAAGTCGAGCGCTCCAGGATTTAAATACCTGGTGAAGGTGTATTAAGCCGGATTGCAGGCTGAGGATAGGCTAGTTCATTGATCGTGGTGCAAGGAAACAACGCCGGTAGTGTATAATTTGCACTACGCTACAAAAGAATCCAAGGGATCACGATGTCGACAGCGCTACTCGTCGCAGTTCCTCCAGCTCGGCCCACGGTGGGAGCCAAAACATCTGCGGCAGCCGATCCCAAAAACCCTGCCTGTCGGTTTGGCACCGAGCACTGGCCGCTTCCATGCACGCATCACACACCCCCATAAATTTCATTTCAGTCAAGATCTCGTGGCTGGTCTCGAGTGGCGCTCTCATCGGCACCTTCTGTAGGTTGTCACGAGCGATGTGATGGCGAGTGAGGCTGCATGCCTCCCAGTGAGATGTGCCGACGGAGGGGCCAGAAAGGAAGGCGATGCTTGTGGGGAAGTATTCCGTCTGCTCCGAGTGGCCTACAAAGCACGCCGCCCGCTCCTTTTCTCCCAAAGTAGTCCACCCTGGCTCGGAGATGATCGCTGATACCGAACTTTTGCACAAGATGTAATAAATTGGTGGGAGAAGCCAAAGCGCACCGACTTCGGTAGCCACTTTGAGCGCGGTCAGCGTATCAGGGAGGTTTGGAACGGAAACGCTGTCGTGGTTTCTTCGTATGTCGTAATCGGGTAGAGTTGTAGGATATATGAATTCCATGTGCTCAAGAGCACGGCGACGCAAAGGGGGTACGTCGTACTTGTGTGAGAGGCGGAGGGTTCCGACGACATCCTCGAACTGAGGCTGTGCCCAGGGAGCCAGGAAAACGCTGAAACAACCAGCTCAATTCCTGACGGTTCGTTTTGAGAATAAACTCACCCGGAGTGAAAAATTGCCTTTAAGAAGACCTCAACCTCATCCGGGTCATCCTTGAGCTTAACGATGGGGAATCCATCCATGGTTTCGATCTCCGCCGAAGCAGGCTCAGGGAAGGCAAACATATCTACAAAAACAGATGACTGGGCCTTGAGGATTGCTGCAAAGACCCGGAATAAGCGAGTGCCCGCCCGCAGTACGACAATGTCGGGAGAAAACCATAGTGCCTCTACTCGTTGTAGTGAAGTGGTCTCGGACATGATGGGCAAAAGCAAGTCGAAAAGTATGACATCACTGAATGCGTCAAAAGCTGGGGAGGCCCCGTGATGTTAGCAAGCGCCGCAGTAACACGGAAGCCACTTTCAAGCTGCTTCAAGGCTTCAAACTTCAAGACTGCCTGACAGTCGGATTTCTGAATACGCGAGGTTGAAACCACTAGGGACGTACAGTACTTGAGTGGCAGCCTGCCAGTGGTAACCCGAGGCTCATTCATGGTTTTCGCGATCTCGCCTGACCCAACCTTTCGGATTCAGTCAATATCCATAGATCTGTCCCGAGAATTGCATGGCTAACGGAATAAATGGCCAGAAGACAAGAACTTGAAGGACGGCAGCAACAGCCGGCGGACACGTGACCATTTGAACACTGCACCGCCACCCCCTTTTGTCGTCGTGTTGTGCGTTTGTGCCCTTGAATGTGCACAATGTTCTGGTATAAAAACAAGAATAAGACTTCCCATGAGGATACGGTGCACACCTGCTGTTTGTTGTACAGCAGCTACTAGTAGACCGGAATACTTACAGCTAATGTCGGAACCGAAGGCGCGGTGAAAATTTTTCTGTTTTGGGACATTTCCGAAGAATTCCCCATAACTCGATGATTTCTTAACGGATTGACACGAAACCTAACTAGTTTTTCCAGGCTAATTCATCCGCAATTAGTGATGTAAAGGAAATTGCGAAAATGTATTTTGTCTTTCCATTTGGCACCTGAGGCATTGTTTCTGTTGAACACCTCCTAGGAGAGTGGGCACTTGTTCAAACACACTGGATTTTTGGGATGGAAGACTTACATGCATTATAAAGAGGGCGATGTTGCCAGAATTATGATTTTCTTCTCCATTGAGTCACTATTGATTGAGTTCGAAATTTTTTGATTGAAAGATTACTTCCGAGTCAATAGTGACTCAATAGAGAAGAGAATCATAATTCTGGAAAAATCACCCTCTTTATAATGCATGTAAGTCTTCCATCCCAAAAATCCAGTGTGTTTGAACAAGTGCCCACCCTCCTAGGAGGTGTTCAACAGAAACAATGCCTCAGGTGCCAAATGGAAAGATAAAATACATTTTCGCAATTTCCTTTACATCACTAATTGCGGATGAATTAGCCTGGAAAAACTAGCTAGGTTTCGTGTCAATCCGTTGAGAACTCATCGAGTTATGGGGAATTCTTCGGAAATGTCCCAAAACAGAAATTTTTTCACTGCGCCTTCGGTTCCGACATTAGCTGTAATATGAGACGCTCATCCCTTGGCAGGTCAAAATTGTGATTGTTTGCCCACCTTCAACTTCGGTGTTGTTCCGCAGGGCGCAGTGGGATCACAAGGCGTCCATGAAGCGTAGTCGATTTGACTGCGCGTAGTCGATCTAGGCTGCTCTTGAGCTTTTGTTATGACGGGTCGAGAACAACGGTTTTGGTGAGGTTTGCGCAGGCCGCAGGCCGCAGTGACACCAATGTGACAGAGTGAGGGCGCTAAAGAGAGACGTCGCGCCGGCGCCAGTACGAAGATTGAAAAACGAGGGAAGAGAAGGGTGGATGGAGATATAGCGCTCAATCGAAGTTCTAATTCTGGCGGATAGTAATTTTGGAGGTGGCCGTTGAGTTGGACCACTACGCGGAAGGCTCGAAATCCACGGATGAACAATTTTGCAATTGCGAGACTACAATGGGGAATTTTTTTCTTGATTTTAAAACTCCTTGCACGGTTTTGGAGGTTGTGTTGGAGTTGAACACCAGATCAGGTGACCGCGATGCCGAAGTTGCCGAATGTGTCGCAAATCCTTGGCAAATCCCGCGCTGCCAATATGTCTGTCAACGTAGTAGACCACGAACCCTAGTACGTGGCCAGATCCGTATCAGGGCGACTCAGATTGGACGGCTCCGTCAACGGTCAAGGCTCGACAAAAACCTCAGTCTGAGGCATTTCTGAATCATCTTTGCCCATGGCCGAGTCAATCCCCTCCGCTCCGAAAGGGAAGCGCAAGTTCCTCCTATTTGGCCCAAGGCAAACAGCTATTGTTAGCAAGACTGGCGACGACTCTGAAACAGATAGCTCCGTCGATGAGAAAGGTGAGGAAAAGCCCAAGGAGGAACCCAAGATACCGCCGGTGTCCTTCTTTGCCTTGTTTCGGTGCGTATCGAGCCTCAAACCGGCACCATAATCTCACTTCCAAGCAGGTTCGCAACCCGCGGAGAGCTGTTCTTAAATTTAATCGGTCTTATTGCTGCCGGCGGTGCTGGCGCAGCTTCGGTCAGCATAGCCCAGGGATGTACTGCTTACAGTTGTTGACTTTTTTATCAGCCTCTGATGAGCATTTTCTTCGGGAATCTGACACAGGACTTTGTCGCGTTCACCTTCACTCTCGCCCAAGCGCAGGGTGGGTCCGCCGAGGCCGCAGCACAGCTGCCCGCCGCTGCAGCCCAATTCCGCCACGAGTCGGCCAAGAATGCGACCTATATGACGATTTTAGGTCGGTCTTATTCTTAAAAATTCATTCCACAGCATGACTGACATCTCGCAGGCCTCGGCGTGTTTGCAAGCACGTACATCTATATGCACACTTGGGTCGTGACGGCGGAACTCAACGGCAAGCGCATCCGCGAGCGATATCTGCAGTCTGTGTTGCGGCAGGACCCCACCTTCTTCGACAGCGTCGGCGCGGGCGAGATCGTCACCAGGATCCAGACGGACACGCGTGCGTATCCGCTTCATACCCATATTCGCTTCCCACATCCCACTTTCCATAATCCATACTCCTTCGTATTCTGAAGTGGCGTGTACTACTACATAGATCTCGTACAGCAAGGCATCTCCGAGAAGGTCGCGCTCTCGCTGTTCTTCGTCGCGGGCTTCATCTCGGGCTTCATCATCGCGTTCGTGCGCTCGTGGCGCCTGGCCATCGTCCTCGTCACAATGCTGCCCTTCATGAGTGTCATCGGCGGCGCCATGGGCAAATTTGTCGGGCGGTACACCGAGTACGCTTTTTTTTCTTTGGGTGCTCACCCACCGATTCGCGTAGCGTCAACTGACATGATTCAGATTGTCGCTGAAGCATGTCGCGGAGGTCAGTCCGCGTCCCCTCCCTATATGATATACTGCTGATACCGCACAATACAGGGCGGAACCCTCGCAGAAGAGACCATCTCTACGATTCGCACCGCGCATGCTTTCGGCACGCAGGAGACACTCGCGGGCCTTTACGACGTGTACGTCGGCAAGGCGCGTGCTGTTGACATCAAGACCGCGATAGCGTCTGGTGCGGGGTTCGGGTCGTTCTACTTTGGGATCTTTGCGTCGTATGCTCTGGGTAATGCCCTTTCCTTACATGCTATCTTTTTGTCGCTTTTCCTTTTGTCTCTACATACTGACACCATATCTTCCAGCGTTCTCCTACGGCGTAACGCTCATCAATCGTAATGAAGGTAAGCTGGTTTCCGAGCTCTGAAGCGAGACTGACCTGCGCCTTGAATAGCCAACGCTGGGACGGTCGTGACAGTCTTCATGGCCATCATGACTGGCACCTTCTCACTTGTTATCCTCGGTCCTGAAGTCCAAGGTACATGTGCATTCATTCGGCCCTGCCCTCTCTGTCTAACCTCTTCAATCTCAGCCATCGTCCTCGCCATGGGCGCCGCCGCCAAACTCTTCCTAACCATCGACCGCGTCCCGCTCATCGACTCATCCGACCCCAGTGGACTCAAGCCCTCCCCAGTCACAGGCGCGCTCACCCTCTCCAACATTCGCTTCACCTACCCCTCGCGGCCCGACGTCCCCGTCCTCAAGGACATCTCCCTCGCCTTCCCCGCCGGCAAGACCACCGCGCTCGTCGGCGCCTCGGGCTCCGGCAAATCCACCATCATTGCGCTCCTAGAGCGCTTCTACGACCCTGATGCCGGCGAGGTCCTTCTCGACGGCGTCGACGTGCGCGAAATCAACCTCAAGCACCTGCGCGCGCAGATCGGGCTCGTCGCGCAGGAGCCCGCGCTCTTCAATGCCTCCGTGCGCGAGAACGTCGCGTACGGGCTGCTCAACTCGGCGTACGCGGATGCATCGGACGCGGAGAAGCAGAAGCGCATCGAGGAGGCGTGCGTGCAGGCGAATGCGGACACGTTCGTGAGAGGGCTGCCGCAGGGGTATGATACGCTTGTGGGGGAGCGCGGGTTCCTGCTGTCGGGCGGGCAGAAGCAGCGGGTTGCGATTGCGCGGGCGATTGTTGCGGATCCGAAGATATTGCTGCTTGATGAGGCGACGAGCGCGCTGGACACGGCGTCAGAAGGGATTGTGCAGCGCGCCCTGGATAATGCACGCGCGGGTACGTATTTTCTGGGTCGATTATTTTGGTTATTCATTTGGTGTAGGGAGGACGTGCGTGACAATCGCGCACCGCCTGTCGACGGTCAAGGACGCGGACGCGATATATGTCATGGCTGATGGTGCGGTCCTGGAGCACGGCACGCACAACGAGCTCCTCGCGGATCCGGGTAGCATGTACTCGCAGCTCGTCGAGGCACAGAAGCTGCGCGACGACAAAGCGTCCTCGGACAAAGTTGTGGCTTCCAAGTCTCTCACGCCTGCGGGAGCGGTGCTCAGCCCGAGCGCGACGACGTCGCGCGAGAGCCTGGAGAAACCCGGGCTGCATTCAAGCCAGGTGGCGAAAGATACGGATACGGATGCGGAGGGCCCGGGGCTGTTCGACCTCTTTGTGAAGCTCGCGAAGCTCAATCGCGAGTCGTGGAGGAAGTATATGATTGGGGCGGTTTTTGCTGTTTGTGCGTTGGAATTCATCCTGCCTTCGCGGATTATAATGCTCATTATTCGTCGCAGTGAACGGCATGGTGAGTATTTCACCATTTTATACTTGTACATTCGTCCCAATTCCGCTTCTAGGTATACCCAGCGTACGGCGTGATTTACTGTGAGCATTGGCACAATTTCTCTTCCACGGCTGACGGAGGTACCACACAGCCAAGGGCATTATCACGTTCTCGGACCCAGACCCGCATGTCAGTATCTATGAATCCTTTATCTGATCTATGCCTCAGATTTTCTTTTCCACAGGTGCGCCGCCGGGAGGGGGACCGCACCGCCCTGTACATGTTCCTCGTCGCCATTGGCGCCGGTATCGCAGTCTGCATGCAGAATCTCCTCTTCAGCACAGCTGCAGCGTCGTTCACCGCTAAGCTGCGCTCCCTCCTCTTCCGCGCGGTGCTCGGCCAAGAAAGTCTGTATCTAGTTTTTGTTACTACTCCGACGAATTTCACGGCTGACAACACAACCTTCGATGCGCAGTCCAGTTTTTTGACCGGGAAGACAACAATGTGCGTCCTGTCCTGACTTGAGTTGTGCCCTTCGTCGTCCATGCTGAGCGTGCTTCTGCAGACGGGCAGTTTGACGTCGAACCTGAGCGACCACCCGCAGAAAGTCAAGGGCTTGATAGGCATCACACTTGGCGCGTCAGTCGTCTCCGCGCAGCCATTTCATTCCGGCATTGATTTGCTTATCCTGCAGCATCGTGGAGTGCATAGCGACGCTCGCGACTGGCTGGATTGTCGGGCTGTGAGTTGGTCCCTCCGACACCAAAGGATACTTTGTTCATCCTACCCAGAATATTCGCGTGGAAGCTCGGCCTTATTTCCATCGGTGCGTTCCTGCCCTCCCGACCGGCAGTTATTCTAATCCACATCGCGTGGTAGCATGCGCTCCATTGCTGTTCTTCACCGGATACATTCGACTGGTCCGTATCTTCCCCGAGCCGCTCACACCGCTGTATCTGACACCTCGCAGCGCGTGATCGTCCTAAAAGACAAAGCGAACAAAGAATCGCACGCCGACTCCGCCCAGGTGGCTTGCGAGGCTGCGGGCTCAATCCGTACCGTCGCAGCGCTGACGGGCGAGGAATACTGCCTCGAGCGGTATAGCAACAGCTTGCTGCGGCCGCTCCGGGAGGCGAAGCGCGCGGCGGTGCGCAGCTCCTTGCTGTATGCGCTGTCGCAGACGACGGTGTACTGGGTCCTTGCGCTGATTTTCTGGTATGGGGCTGTGCTAGTGTCGCGGCAGGAGGTCACGACGTTCCAATTCTTCATCACGCTCATGGCGGCGATGTTTGGGAGTATGAATGCTGGGTACGTTATGCATATTTGTCCCCCAAAGGCGCATCATTTTTATTTCCGGGTGGCTGAATATCGCGTAGGAACGTGTTCTCGTTCGCGCCGGATTTGTCGACTGCCAAGACCGCTGGTGCGTCCATGATGAAACTGCTCGAGTCCGGACCTGGGATACCGCCGCATTCGAAGACGCCGCCAGGCAAGGAATCCGAGAAGACCCAAGGACACGTCAAGTTCGACGATGTGCATTTCAGCTACCCCACGCGGCCGGGCATCAAAGTGCTTCGCGGGCTGTCCTTTGAGGCGAAGCCCGGGGAGTACGTCGCGCTCGTGGGCGCCAGTGGATCCGGGAAGAGCACCATGTAAGTGGTAGAGGCAGGCGTTCGTTCGGGCGCGGGAATCTTACGGCTGTATTGACGATGATGATACCATCCAGCATCCAGCTCATTGAGCGGTTTTACGAGCCTGGCGCCGGGCGGATCAGCGTATGTTCAAACTTCTTTCCGGGACTCCCATGATGCATGTGACTGATGCGTGACTGGGTTTAGCTGGACGGAGTCGCCGTTGACACGCTGGATATCCAGGACTACCGCAGTCGCATGGCTTTGGTATCGCAGGAGCCGACGCTATACGCTGGAACGGTGTGTTGTTCTCTCTGCTTTCAGAGATTCACTACTAAGACGATTTTACAAAGATTCGGTTCAACATCCTGCTTGGTGCGCTGAAGCCTGAGGCCGAGGTAACGCAAGAAGAACTCGAAGCCGCGTGTCGGGACGCCAATATACTGGAATTCATCCAGTCGCTTCCGGCGTATGTACTTTTCACAATCTACGTCCAGATTGGTGCGCAGATCCTGATCCTGATTTTTCTTTTCTTCTTTTAGCGGATTTGAAACGGAGGTAGGCGGGAAAGGATCGCAGCTGAGCGGCGGGCAGAAACGTATGTTCCGAAGCTCACCATATCTCGCACTCGTTCATCGGTTCATTTGTTTTTTAATGCAGAGCGAATTGCCATCGCGCGCGCTCTGATGCGGGATCCGAAGGTTCTGCTTCTGGATGAGGTCCGTGCTGTCCTTTACTTCTATGGAATAATCGATGCTTATCATTCGCATTCGGCAGGCCACCTCCGCGCTCGACTCCGCCTCGGAAAAGGTTGTACAGCAGGCTTTAGACACGGCCGCGGCGGGGCGCACGACGATTGCGATCGCGCATCGGCTGTCGAGTATACAGGACGCGGATCGGATGTATGTTTTTTTGTTCTTTGTTCCTTTCCCCGTTCTCCCTTGTTCCTTCATCCTTCTTCATTCTTCCTTGAGTGACGACGATCCAAATTAATTTATGTACCTTTTTCCACAGCTACTTCATCAAAGACGGCATTATCAGCGAGGCGGGGACGCACGACGAGCTGTTGGGGAGGGATGGGGATTATTCGAGCTTTGTGCGGTTGCAGGCGCTGGAGATGACGACCAAGTCGTAATGGGGGGTTAAGTTGGGCTGGGACAAGGGGGGGGGGATGGATTGATGACTATTAACGATTAACGATGTATATCCCGAGTCTAGATACTGAATAATATACCTGCTCATGATCTTGGAACGCGGTCGAAAGAACTGTTATTTATATCAATATGGATTTAACGACTCAGGCTGGCGCTCCCGGCACCTCCAAACTTGATATGGTGAGGCAGTTCAACAGGGACTATCGTACAAATGAAGGAGTGGCCAAGGTAACATCAGGGTGGTCGACAGCAGCATGCAATTTCTTGCCATCATTTCTGACAATTGAGAGATCAATTTGGCGGGCATGCCATGATCTCTCGGTCCATTGTGATGGCTACAAGTCAGCTATGCCTCTGAACCTTTACATGGACACTTTTATGATGTCAAAATACCTTCTAAATGTGTTCGCGAGGCAATATGACTCTATTCAGTATGACTCTATTCAGAGAGCCTAAAACCTCAAAATACGCCAAATCAGCGAAAATAACGCAAGCTGTTAACTTTCTCCGTGATACATATCCTTTGGACATGGTATTTCAAGAATTTTGCTCCGTATATCTCTAGGGGGCCTCCTAAAGTCTACTTTAAGCCAAAATATCAGAAATTGATCCATTATTGGACGAGAAATCTGTCTGTCCGAGTTCTGGTTTGTCCGGAGCGGTGGGGGGGATAGTATGCCGACAATAAAGCAATTTTATTTGTTGGATCGTCTCGTAACGGTAGCGGCAAGGTATGCCTTCGAATACGCTTCGCTCCGACGTAGGTGCGGACTCGGACCAGGATCTATTTTGAAAAAAAAATCACACTGAAAATTTGTTTATCCTGAATTTTGATGTCTGCAGTTCCGTCTTCGTCTTGGTCGTTTTAAAGCTCGATTAAAGTTTGCAGGTGTGAGGAGGGTGTACGTGCTATACGAGAAACGATACAGGGAGGTATACGAGCTCAGCGCTCAGCCTGGACGCCCACGCGCAACATCGAAGCCAAAACGTCGAATAGGCGGGAGGACGCATGCGAAAGAGAGGTCATGATCCGCGCCACGGGCGCCAGGGCGCGTCTTGGTTTCGGTTACCTCCGGTATCGCACCAGCGACAGCAGCGTCCGAGTCGTGCATCTGCCCGTGGACCGGGGCGGGCGAGCAGGGGTAGGTGCTGTGCGAGAAGGGGAGGGAAGGGATACGACTCGGAGCTCAGCGCTCAGCCCGGACACGCGGCGAGAAGCCACGCAGCGCAAATCCAAAGCGTCAAAGAGCCCGTTTATCGGGGCGGCGGGGACGCGGACGAAGGAGAGCTCAAGGCGCACGGGCATGGGCATGGGCCCTTCCTCTTGGAGGAGCAGGAGCGGAATGCCATGGTCCGTGAGCAACGCCGGTGGAAAGACGGGCAGGCGAGCGGGAAGATGCCGTCACCAGCCTCACGTGCGCAGTCGCGTCTCATCCTCGGACCAAATCCGGCCAAACACGTTCGAAATTAACCCTACATTGACAAGGCCCTTATCCGCATGTCATCTATCCTCATGTCAGATGAGACTGCGCAGATAAAACTTCCGCCATCTCGTCCGTATTTGCGTTTTGGGCATGGGTTTCCACAGTGGCCGCGTCTGCACGTCTGCTTGTGTGGATGGGATTAATGGGCAGAGCAGTGGATGGTTTAGCAGAGCCTTATTGAAGGTTAAGAGCTTAGCCAGAATTTTTGCCCTTAATAAGCCCTTAAGACGGAACATGGTTGCGATGTGCGCACACAGTATTCGGCTCTTCTTCGAGGCCTCTAATTGCAAGAGCACTTCTTGACCACGGCGCCGTCCGACCGGCACCGCCGTCCCTGCTGGCTCGGCGCCGTTAGTCATTTTACTGTGGGCCAATTATGGGCTCCAGGCTTGTAACAGCGCTTTTGAGCTACCACAGAGTTGGCTCTAACTATGGGCCTGCATGACTCAGGTTGTCTCAATGCTTGATAGACTTACTGACACATTGTAGAGTGAAAATTCGCAGAGGCGGGATCCAAGAGCGTAGCGGCGGTATTCTTTTTCCCCCTGGGTGCGTCGCCGTGCCTCTTTTATCCGACTCGAGTGACTAACTGCCCACACCAAGCCCTCGAAAAACTTCGCTCCCTCACCATCTGTCCTCTGAAGTCTCCTCCGCCCGGCGCCGATGCCTTGTCAAGCAATTCTGTGCCGTCGCCGCGTTGCCCACCAGCTTGTCTTTTCGTCATCACCGACTCATTCCACAGCATATCGGTTCTTACCCGTGCAATTACGATCCACCTGCGCTTTTCTCGCTGCTCACTCACGTATTTCTCCCGCCCATTGGGTTCGGCTCTAGTGCTGCGTCGACTCGGGGGGAAGGACGGCTCGAATTCCTCTGCGTCTCCCGGCCTCGATCCCCTGCTTCCGCGTCGATCCCTAGCCAACATAGGCAAGAAGACATCCCGATCTTTGTCCTCTCGCTCTCCCGCGGTATCCGGTTGTAACTACTGACAATGACTTCTGGCTCATGCAGTTTGTAGCACCCATAGCCCATTCTTCGCAGTCGTTCTTTTTTGGCGGTAGCACATCCTTGTTCCTCGCCGCAAGCATACATCGTAAACTCTGCTGGGTTTTATCTCCTCTTCCCTGGTTTGGTTCGATTGGTCTGAGCGCAACGATGGCCCCCTGCTGCTCACCGGCTCTCACTGCGCTAGCTAGGATCATCTTACCTTGATCTCAATGCGTCTTTCTACTCTCGGATCTCGCCGGCCCTCGGCGCGTTAGCGATGTCTGCATATCTGTATCATTTCAACTCTTTTATCTTCGCGAGTTGCTGTATTTTGGAGGTGGGTTTGGAGGGGAGCGTTGTTTTCTTACTCCGTTTTACACCTATTCCGATGCCATCCGCACGCTTATACGGAAGTATTGGTGTACTTGTCGAAAACTCTTGGACTCTTGAATGCGGGATGAGCTTCGTGTAGCCCCCTCTTTATACCCTCTGTCCGTCCTTTCGAAGGCTTTTCAATCTCCGCTGTCACCTCCGAAGATTGTTGCCTTGGCTGGTGGTGCTGGGAACCCGTATCTTACGGTAGGAGGCTGTGGCAGGAATGTCGTTCCCTTGGCAATTTTATACGTAGATGAATATCACATTGTTGAATTGTTAAATACCAGTGCAAGCGCGCGCTTAAAGTCTTTCTATACGGCACTGAATCGGTGCCGCACTTCTCACACAAGTCAGCAGTGACTCACCGCTGTACCTACGGTTATGTCTGGCCATCACCCTCTCGATCCAGGTGTCCCCGCCAGGAAACGGAGCTCGTATTGCAAGTTTTGCCTGTGTATCGGCTGTGTCCTGTTTGGGCTTCTCCTTGCGACATATACATACCTCTTCGGATTTAGAAAATTCGACTCTGCTGCGCTTCCCCGGTTTTCGCATTCACGAATCTTCCAGAACCAGACACTGGAGCAAGTCGAGAACCGTGGAACTGTTGTTCGTCCTCTGGTTGACGATAACCAATCGTTCGACATCGCTGTGAGCATATGGGTTTCTGATGTGGGCGACATAGCAGGTCGGGGCGGAGGCAGAATCGTGGAAACCCCACTATATTCTGATATCGTATTTCGGGGACTCCGACTGGCGGATAAGCACAAATCAGCCACCATTCGCTACACGCTTCCTGTCGCCATGTTGTGAGTAGCCTATTCTTGTTTGAAGATTCGATGACTCAACCGAATTCTCAGCCGGAGTCATTTGCTGATTGAGAATGACCTGCGAGCATCTTTCGTGCTGATTCCGAAATCACCATCCCTTCTGGACCAAGTAACGAATTTTTCTACGTGGCGACCAGAAACGCTGTTGCTCCGAGTCCCTTCCGTTCGTTCGTGGCCGTGAGTTTCATGCCAATAAGAAGTTCTTGATCTCAATCCCTCCCTCTCCAGATTTCCTCTCGGTGCCGTTGATAAAGGGCCGCCAAACGTCGCAGACAGAGCCTTGGACTCGTTTGGCATCTCGATGCCACTTTTGGAATTCCATCAAGTCAGCAGTAAATGCACGGATGCCTCGACGACTCTGAAGCGTCATCCATTCGTCGTGACACGGTGTGTTTGCATTGGAGGCAAATGACATTTACTTATAATACTTGAGGACACAAATCCAAGTCGTGGATGAAACTCACGTCTTCAATCGTGAATTATACAACAAAGAACACAACAGGCTGCGATCCACTTCCGTCGGTGCATTATGATTTTATTCTGGACAAACCATTGACGCTTTCGATCAACAGTGCGGCCAACGCGACTACAATATGACAATTTTGGCATTGTGCAATAGGAGTTACTTCGCCAATGGCAACTGGGAAACCCGCTTGGAACTTCAAACCAAGGACGAAAATACTGGTGAATCCCAAACAGAATGGGCCTATGCTCCCTATATGGGTCACGCACCCTCTGCCGCCGGCCCAAAGGTTGCTGCTTTCATATAGTTCTCAGCCAACGGCTTATAAGGTCCAGGACATCGTTGCCGTTCCTGTCACGCGAGAAAATTGCACCCAGTTGGAAAATTCGACCTCAACCGATCCTGGTCCGTCGCCTTTTCACTGTACCGTGACTTTGGAGGCTTACCCTTGCCGAGATTCTATTGAGATCGATTGGCAGCTTTCTTATTCCGGCCGCAGTCCGCTGAAGTTCTTCAGTGCCTTGCTCATTCCGCCTGAACGCGTCCCGCACAACGAAAGCGATTATAAGAAAGCGATGGCACACGACAAGCCGAACTGATGAGCGAGTATCCGTTTCACAAGGAAGCACAACAACGCGCTCATAAATTTTGAAAGATGGTTTAGTTGGGCATCGATTTTACGAAGACGCCCATCCCCGTCGTCGCGTCTTCCTTGATTCCTCCATGTAAGTAGTGGCATACCGGTACAAATACTGAACTTGACTTCAGTGTGCAGTGCTTTCTTATATCTGATTCAAGGCCTCCTCGACACGAGCTACTGGTACACCCGAACATCCACTCTATCCATTAGCGTGTCGGGCACGGTGTTCCTGGTGCTCAGCAGAATCCTCTTCATTCTCACCAGCGCATCAAAGGCCTGGGAAAAGGTGAAAGTAGAAGTCCCGGCGCAAACTGGTTATACTGGCTATGGCTCGCCGCCCTCGCCGTGGCGTTTGACGTCCCCCAGCCACTCTTCATGTTGAAAACCGTGACACGATTGGCGTTCAGTCGGAGGAAAACTCGATGGATGGTTTCTCTGCGCCGAGTCAGTCCGACCCACGCGGAGAGGACCAGCCAGCGGCTGGATTTGCGCACCAGTTGGGCAGTAAAGGCCTGTGTGAGCTGTCTACTAATCCATCGTGTACTGTCACTGAACGGCCCCTTAGATCTGTCTCTCGCTCGCTGCCATCGACTACATCAGCTTCAACTATTACTCCTTCTCTCCATTCGATCACCTCATTCTCGCCGCAAACCATCCGCCTGGTGGTCCAAACGACGGACTCCGACTCTCCGAACTCATTCCTTGGGCCTTTGCATGGTTCCACCTGCCTCTGAGGTTCACGGGCTTGCTATCGCAACTTTTGCTGAACCAACGCTCCAAAACATATGGTGGCAGCTACAAAATAACTGCTGCTTTCCAATGTATCTGTCGGGTGTTACACCTGTTGAAATATGTGCCATCTGTCATTGGACGGTATGATGCGCGCCGGGTCTCTCGTTTCGACAACGGTGGACTTGATACTACTTGGGGCGTTTGCATTCCAAGCTGCTGTTTTTCCCAGAGTGATAGAAAAGATGGAGGATGAGGACACTGAATGAAGCGGTGAGGATACCGCGGCCGGATGCTTATCCATTACGTAAATCGCCATTGAAAATTTGGTTTTGAACAGAAATGCTCACGACTCTCGGCAGGATGAGCTACAAAGTAAGAAAGAGCATGTGATCAGAAGTGAGTTCTCGTTGTTTCGGTGAGCATTGGTAAGTAATGCATCGGTATATAGGCCGTTGAGGAAATCACTTTGTATTTTGGAAGGATGTTCAATTTTGGATACTGTGATAAGTAGGATAGATAATGCAAGATTGAGACTTCAGGTCCACTGTTTTATAATAACGCAGGAGGTAAAACCGAAACCCGAGCCGCGGGAATCCAGGAATAGATTAAGATTGAGACTGTGATACGGCGTTTCGCCATAACGCGAGAGGTTAAACGGTTATCGGACCGGCCGATGGAGGTAAAGGGCAAAGGCAGCGTTGTGCGAGATTGGCTGCGTGGTAACATAGGACTCTGATTAATCTCGAGGCTAGCCGCCGGTATCCTGGAATAGATGTGTGAGATTAACGTTGCGATAGCTGTTTGTCTCCCAGCCCGAGAAGTCTGCGCGCAGCAGCTGCCTCAAATCCAATGCGACCGACTTGGATTTTCCAGTACGCCCGATGTCAAACCAGCCACCTGAATCCTTCACCTGATAGTGTGCGGGTAAGAGTTACAGCAGTGGATGCGTCGTTAGATGCGGGGTGAGAGAGGAAGATCTGGGCTTTAACAGTGGACTCGAACAACGGTAGATAGCCAGAGCCAGAACAGCCAATCTTGCTCAACGTTAGCCCGGAATCTGAGAGTTGAATAGGATGAACCGGAGATGGCGTGGGCTGTTAACATCGTCAGCAACCGCAGCAGCGCGCAGTAGTCCAATGTAGATGTCCTCCCCAGGTGGGATACGAACACGAGGCCGAGATCGAGGGCTTTCAGATCTCTCTGTCGGTGCAGAGACGCACCAGAACTTTCTTCCGTCGTATATGGCGGGGGGCAGGTGCAATCGTCGTACCGAGGCCACGGTGCGTGCTCACCACGTTCCTTTGGCGATTTGTTGAAATTTTGCGCTCATGCAATCTACAGTTATGATAGAGGTGAGCAGGTTGCGCATTGCAATTTGGCCAATTAATTCGTCAATATTCTGCAGCATGGAGGCGATGTCCCTGGTTGGTTTACACCTCGATCTCAAGAAACACTCCACTTATTTGACCGTCAACCAGGGTTCCATTCTCAGATAACGCGCTTCCCGGCCGACGGCGCTGGCATTGCAGTACTCACCAAAGACGACTTTGGTGAACTGATGAAAGAAGTGATCAAGTTTCGCATTATTGACGAAATCTTTGGCCTCAATCCAGTGGATTGGGATTCCAGGTGCGCACTGATACTATTTGACTGCTTCCATCTACTCCCCAAGGATAATGTCGTTTCCGCCCCTACACTAGATATCAAGCCGGATTACAGGCGGCCTATGCCAACCCCCCGAGCACGCCCGCACCACCGAACATCTCTTCCGCTCCCGTTCGCTGCTATGCAGGGTGCGTACAGGAACCGCGGGTATGGGCGCGACATCATGCTCTGCACGCCTACCACCGCCGCCGCGCACTGCCGTACGGTTCTCGCGGATCTCAACAGCATGTTCCCCACTGCCCTCGCAACGGCAGCCCTCCTCTGGGCATGGGACCGCCTCGATCTCAGCTATGTGACCCTCACACATTTCGAAGGCGCGGTGTTCAACCGCACGGGCTGGGTCGTAGCCGTGCGTAATTTCCCTCGCCTATACCTCTCATGGTTGCTCACGGACATGCATGCGCTTTTCCAGCCCACAGGTAATGCGTCAGCTCCGCTATTCACGTACGGACCGATAGGGGGACCTGTCGTGGTCGAATTTGCTGTGCAGAAAGGCAAGGTTGCAGGCTTTGGGATCAGCGGCGGGTTCTGGGGCGCGTATGCTTCGGTAGGCGAACCCAAGGGCAGGCCAGGTCTGAAGTATGGTTCGATGCTCTCGGCGTTTGACATAGATATGGGCTGGATCGAAAATTCCGCTGGCTGATATTGGAGCACCGAAGGAGTAGTCATCCTCAATTTGGTTTTAATTGTCTCAGTTTCTCTCAAATTCGTCCGTCTTGCATTCAAGTTTTTCGTTACTGCTGCATGTTCATGCGGCCAGTTTGGGAAGAGGAACGGTCTTTCGGCAAGTTTTGCCTCATCCGAGGAATACTCTTTCTATCCATATTCAACTAAAATGTTGCAGTACTTATAATGCCGCGTCAGCAATCGGGCCCAGTCCAAACATCAGTAGAACCAGCGTTTTTTGTCTTTAACCTCCAACTTGGATGCAACGGAGAGAGAATTAGTGGCCCGGACCTCTTGCAGCTCTCTCAATGCCGTGTAGGTCGAAGTGCACCAAGTTCTTCCTTGTTCCTCCCTTGCCGGCGACAGACATGCGGGATTGAACCGGGAAAGGTTAGTGTCTACCTGCCGAAAGCAAACTGTTGAAGTACGGTACGGGAAGCGAACGAAGCATTCTGGGATCGTACAGACGAACGCGCAGGACTATATTAACGAGTGCATGGCAAAACCGGTTTCTAATGCGAATCGAAAGATAGGAGCCTCGTCCAAAGTCCTAGTTGAGATTCGGGAGGCGTAAACCTTCAGGCATCCTGAAATCTAACTCCCAAGATACACTCTCCCTTCATACGCCTTCAGCTCTACTTCACTCATCTGACCATCGGGGATCCCTGCATAATTCCCAAACGCAAGCCCAAGTTTGGACCAGTTCTTGTCCTGGGGTAGAGCAAAAACAACTTGTCGAGAAGTGAAGTTCAATAGAATCAGCGCGTGCGCGTTTTGGTACGAGCGTGTGTATGCAAACACCTCCTCGTTCTCCGGCGCGAGTATCGTGAAGTCGCCGTAAATCTAGGTCGTGAGAGAACGAAAATGGATAGTTTGAAAAGATTTCACAACCAAATATATACAAGTGTACGTACCAAGACCTTGTGGTCCTTGCGGAGTTGAAGGGCCCGTTTCCAGAAGGCACGGACGCTCTTTTCGTCGTCCACCTGGGCGGCCGCGTTCCAGGTTTCGTAATCTTCGTTCACGCGCATCCAGGGCGTTCCCGTGGTGAATCCGGCATGGGCACTTGAATTCCACTGTGAATGGAAGATCATATTAATATGACACAACTTGAAGCCCCTCGGCGGATTACCTGCATCGGCACGCGCCCATGGTCCCGGGCCTTTTTCGATAGACCATCGAGGATATCGTTCATATCAACCTCGTCCTTGCCTGACTCGCGCTTGCGCTTCTCCAATATTCTGCGGGCGTGATCGCCTTGCTGTTCGTAAGAGAGAGAGAAACCACGTACTCATGATACCAATTTTGGGACGCGACATCCTTATATTCTTCTATTCCCCACGCGCGCGGGAAGTTCTTGAGACCTAGCTCTTCCCCTTGGAAGACGTACTGCGTCCCGCCAAGAGTCACCTCAAGCATCGCGAGCAGCTTTGCCGAGACGGCCCGCCATTCCTCCGAATCGTTGCCCCACCGAGAAATAGATCGTGCTTGATCATGGTTCTCGATAAACACGCTGGACGAACCAGTCAGAGGAAAGGTTTCTCGCGTTCGCGGGTAGCACGCACGCGTTCCAGAACCCTGCGTCGCGTTCGAATCTCTGCCATCGTGTGACGATCTCTTTGAATTCGGAGAGCTTCCAAGGGCGGTGGATGAACGGCGTGCGCTGTGCGGTGCGCGGGGAGTCTAGGTCGATGAGCTCGAATTGGAATACCATGTTGAGCTCCTTGTTGGCGGGGAGCACGTATTTCGCGAGCTCTGCGGCGGAGTGTGTGAAGGGCGTTTCGCCGACGGTGATCAAGTCGTGCTCTGTGGGAGTAGAGTTGATGAGAGTATATCCGTCATTGTGATGGTACGCACTGGAGAGGACTTTAAGGTTCATTTCTTGAATATATTCATGCACATGAGGGCTGCGAGTAATCAGTCTATTTCCGAGCAAAGAGTAGAAAAAAAGATACCCATTTGCGAAGAAAGGACTTGCATCTTGATATTCATCCCCAGGAATAGTCACTGGGGCATCGGGTAGGCCATCGACCTTGGAAATAAGGTTGATAACATCCATCTGAAAAGGGCTACATTAGCGCAACGACAAAGAGAACAGATAAGACAAAGCTCAAGACGCACACGGAAGCCATCACACCCGCGATCGACCCAGAAGGTCATGAGGTCCCAAACAGCTTGTCGGACTTCAGGATTCTCCCAGTTCAGGTCTGGCTGTTTCGACAGGTACAAGTGGAGATAATATTCGTTGGTATTGCTGTCATATTCCCAGACAGAACCTAGGTGAGGCGCTAAATATTGGATGGTAGAGCCGAAAATATGGGTACCTTGAAAAACGGCTTCCCAATTATTCGGCGGATGACGATTCCCGGCTTCATCGTATCTCGGAGGACGCCAGATGTACCAGTCGCGTTTGGGACTCGTTTTGGAGGATTTACTTTCGATGAACCATTCATGCTTGGGCTGATTGGTTGATCGTGCGATGAGGAATGAAATCAGCCATACCTCATCAGACGTGTGGTTTACGACCAGATCCATCCTAATAATCGCAGAATTAAAGGCAAGAACACCGCTCAAATAGGTTAAGGACGTACATGAGCTTCATGCCGCGCGCATGGACGCCAGCGAGAAGTCTGTCCCAGTCCTCCAAGGTACCATACCTTGGGTCGATGTTGCGATAATCCGAGCTGAGGGAAAGGCATGAGTGCAAGTCAAAAAGTAACAGGACATCGCCACATATCGTAGCCCATATCGGCCAAGGGCGATCTGTAAATCGGCGAGAGCCAGAGCACATCGACGCCGAGATCTTTCAAGTAGTCCAATTTGCTAGCAATGCCATTGAGGTCGCCGATTCCGTCGCCATTAGAATCAAAGAACGATATAGGGTAGATTTGATAGATCGCAGCGTCTTTCCACCAGGTCTCGGGGTAGTCCACCATTGTCGTTGGTCGAAGAAGTCAAGAAGAGTCAAGAACGTGGGAAATGGTCAACACGATCACGTGTTTTTGCCGCGGCAAACAGAGTCCCGACTTGTTTCCATCTTTGGGGCAAGTTTTCAAAAAAAAAACACTGCGTTCCGACCCTTCCTAGACTCAGCTTGAGTGTAGGAACTTAGAAGTAGCTACATCAATGATTGAGGCTAGGTCACAACATGCGAGGCACAAGCACCAAAATTGTTGTAGCAGCTGTCTATGAGAGACTAAGGCTAGGTGCCTAGAGAATAGTCTGTGGAGGCCTGCCTGGGTCTGGCTAGGTTGGCACAGGTAGGTCTAGGTCTGGCAGGATCTGTGTAGGTTGTAACAGGTGCTTGTAGCCACCTACGCAAGGGGGGGAAGGGATGTGGTTGCTCAGAGTATTGGATGATGGACGTGTTCCATGAGTTCTTCCCGGGACAATGTTCAAAAATCGCACAACAACTCGTCCTTGGGCAGCTGAATTTTGAGGATCACAATGCACAGTGAAAGTTGAGGTTAAAACTTGAGGGTCTCAAAATAACTTCCCCAGGCTGTTCCATGGATCTGACCGCAATGTGCGAGGCGAAAACAACATTACTCGCTATCACAAAAAGTAACCGGAAATGCATTTATTGTGATAGATTACGTGCACTGAGCTGGACCACCTACCATTCACAGATACCTTAGGATCCTACCAGGAGATATGCCAACTTGCTTTGGAAATCTGAGTTCACTGGCACCAGCTAGAGCCACCGAGAGATCAATAATGCTGATGGCAATTATGTCATTTGTGGGTCACAAGAAAGATTGACCTCGAATGGACAATCTGAGACCCAATTAACAGTGGGCCAACTATGTAATGAGTTCTGAAGCATATTTACAGAGTTCTTGACAGCTAAAAATTTTGAATATCTTGAAGGAACAAGTCAGCAAACCGTTCTGCAACAGCAACACAAAATCTCAACATGCACCAGGTAAACCCCTATTATAAACTTGATCCCTCCAAAGCGGTATCCTAGATGAGTGGTATAGACCGTCACA
Organism: Mycena leptocephala; assembly: GCA_029378395.1. NCBI lineage: Eukaryota > Fungi > Basidiomycota > Agaricomycetes > Agaricales > Mycenaceae > Mycena > Mycena leptocephala. Next base: position 170,583 of record JARJLF010000270.1, on the reverse strand, counting down.
AGTATCCTCATCATTTTTAATTCAATAATAAAGCACTCAGGCACAAATCCTGGTGCTAAATAGGATGATGCTTCGTGTGAAGACTTTGCCGAATTGCCTTGCTGAATGTTTCACCTATTTTCACTTATCTATCAGCTTCCCAGCCTTATATTTAAGTTTCAGAAGGTGGAGGGCATCCCCAAGATTTGTCCTCGAGACTCTCCACAAAGTTTATACTTGGAAATGACTGTAGGTTGGAACGTTTTTGGCCATCTGACGCAAAATCAGGTGTAATAAATATAACCTATTTGCCGAGCACATACCCACCGATTTCGAAGGCGACTTTCGGGTTAAGGGTGGCCATATAACCCCAAAAACACACCGATCAAGTTGGACCAAAAGTATTCCACAAATTGATGCCGTAAAACTCCGATTTTCGGTTACTTTTTGTGATAGCGAGTAAAAGGTAAGTCTAGGTCTGTGCAGCTGAGTCTAGGGTGCTACCCTCATCTACACTGACCTGAGTTTCGGCACCTTATTGGGTACTTGTAAAGCCAGACGGACATTACATGTAGTCGCCTAGATGAGGGGCCGTGTAGGGACCTACACTGACCTAACTCCAGCTGGCATCACCCACAGCACCTAGTCTAAGCTGAGTCTAGGACGGGTGGGAATGCAGTGATTCGCACTCGAGAGCATGAGCGTGCATCACAACGAAGCGCGGATGGACATACTTGGCCATGGAATGTACGGGTCTTGTTGAAAGCTCATCCGAGGGCATGGCGTGGGTAAGATACATGGATGATAATAGTACAATAAATTGAGAAAGAACCATTACCGACTGTTTAGAGGTGTTGACGGCGGAATGAATTGTCGCAAGAGCCTTGAAAATGATCGTCAGCATGAACTCTCAACGTGGAGAAATACTTGGAAGTGCAAAACAGATCGATCGGCACTATATACGCATCTGTGTGATAATTGGCTAGGAGATTTAGAAGATAAGGAGGAATGCGCAGGCAGACGACGATGAAAGATACGAACCCGAGGCAGATGGAGAGGTACGATCGCAGGGTGAGTAGTTCAACTGATACGACAACGTGTGGGCCGAAGGGGGTTATATGTTGGCGGCGCACAAGTTAGGACTCCAGCGAGAATGATAAAGGATGGTTAAGGGAGTCAGAATAGTAATGCGAGAGAGAGACCCCAGGTTGTCGCACCAGCAGGGAAGAGAAGACCGAACGTAGATGAGATGAAAGAGACAGAGAATGACTGGGAAATGCGCGGCTTGGGAGCCAAAGAGATGGAAACGCCCCGAATGGGATGCTGTAGTCCTCCTTGGCTGCCATAAGTGTGCGCTGGGGGATGGGGAGAAGGATGCGTGCCCGACTTTTGATGAAGAGCGGCAGTGCGCGTTGTTGAGGTTGCGATTTACAAGGGATGTGGCGCCGGCGGGTAGAGGAAGAGCAGCAGGGATTAGTGGTTATTCTGGGGAAATTTGGATAAGGATAAAAGTCGCACCTCAATTCGTGCAGTGGTACCTCTGCCCATGGCATCCTCCTGTCCCGAATGAATCCTCGGCTGCGTGAGAGTGGGTGATCAAGTGATTGGAGTAAAAGGCGTGTGATTGGTGAAATAGTAGGGCTTGAGTGCAGAATGTGGAATTTGGGGGAGGTGATAGGGCCAGCGGGCGGCGCGCGCATTGTAGTTTGAATGTGGGGGAGGAGGATCAGGGAGAGATGGAGAGGGGAAGGGGTGCATGAGACGTGAAGAGGGATGAGTCAATTAGTCATCGGATTCGAATAACAGATAAGGATTTACGCACCTGAGGTGTTGTAGCAACATGGACACAGGTGGCAGGCTCCGGTAATCATTTAGTAGCATTGAAAGCCTGCTGGCACATAAGGAATCTCAAAAAAAAGGGGAGCAGGATGGAAGGATGACAAAGAAGGAGGGAGACTGGCGTGGAGACACCGAGTAGGAGTGCAGGCGAGCAGGCTAAAGTAAAACGCAATGGTGCGCGATGTGGAGCATTGCTGGGCTGTGGGTGCGACATTGAATTGTGCCGTGAAGAAGAGATACAGGGGAGGGCGGCGATGATGGATTAGGAGGCCGGGCGAAGAATGAACGGAGCGCGGGTGTGCCACATCCTACGTAGAGGCGGGCTGCTCGTTGGGATTGGAATCGAGGACCAAGAGCCAGCAGTTTCCTGCAGGGCTGCAGGCGTGTGGCGCAGAACGTCGTTAGAAAGGGAAGCCGGCCTTTGAGGGACGGACCATCGCGGTGGTCCCAGGTCACGTGTGAGTATCATGATATAGAGTAGGGGCGTAGATACCCAATCGAACGAGTCTCTACGAGAAGAATGAGACTGGTCAAATTTAAGCGAGTCCCATTCTTGATGGCAATTTGATCACTGCCATCAATTCATCATTATCGGCATCGCACAGCCGATTCTTGGTTCTCGGTGTATACAGCTGTATTTTAGCCTGTGTTTCGACTATATCTACTGCTGGGGGGAACACCGTTCCCCCCAGACCCCTTCCTTTTGTCTGACGGCACATCCGAGTATTTTATTACATGCTATTTCTTATTTTTTGCCACTCTTTCGCAATTTCTCGCTGTAGAAGATCAATCTAGTGTGGGGGAGACCCCCGCAGACCCCCCTGGATGCTCGCCACTTGGCCCACTGCGTGGGGCTTCCGCTCGCCATGGAGGCCCACTGCGTGGAGCTCTAAATATTTTTTTCCTCTGAGAATATTTAATTATTTCAGCTTATTTTGAGTCTTTTTAATGTTTCTAGTACGGGGGCCACTGGGCCCACTGTGTGGGGCTTCCACTCGCCGTGGGGGCCCACTGCGTGGTGCCGGCGGGCAGGGTTTAAACCAATTGATGTCCGAGTCCCATTCTCGGGGACCAGTCCCATCATCTTGCGGACCAGTCCCATTATCAACGAGTCTAAGCGAGCCAAGCGAGGTTAGCCGACGAATGGGCGAGTCCCATTCCCATTCTTCTCGTCGTTACTCCAATCGAAGAAGACATCCAAATTCCAATTGGGGGAGTTTGCAGAGCGAAGAACAAATGCCGTCACCTAAGCTCACGTGCCATGTCGCATCTCATGCTCGGACCAAATCCGGCCAAACATGTTCGAAATCAACCCTACATTGTCAATACAAGGCCCTGATCCACATCTGTCCTCAAGTCAGATGAGACTGCGCAGATAAAAATTCCCAACGTTACCGCCATCCCGTCCGTATTTATGTTTTGGGCCTTGGTTGAGCCTGCACGTCACGTACGTAGTGCTTATCTGTATCACTGCGTCAGACCGGCAGAATACTCCCCATACGCACTCGAGGCTGTCAGAAATGCGCACTGCATTTACTTGGTATGATGCTGACTTTTGTAAGAAACCACGAGCTGCTCCGACTCAATGAAATAACGAGGCAGCTCGATCCACCATCCATTCATTGCTATGGGCGAGCTTCTGAAGGGCCACCGATGGAATACGATGGCGAAGAGCTAAAGGCATCTGCACGATTTTCATAACAAAAAAAACAACTGGGTGCTTTACAGGGTTTTTGACATTTTCGAGCGGCGTGTCTTGTAGGCGAGGCACGACAACTTTAGTAGCATAGGCGTTTGTGAACGCCTATTGATGGTCTAAATGCCTATTGCCGATGCTGAACACCTATTACCGGTAACGAATGACTATTCTCTTAAACCAATGCCTATTGCACAATCTCTGCCTTACCAAGCGTATATTTACGTCTCCAGGCCATTCTCGCGTAGCTTACCGTCTGTTTAGGTGAAGAGAACTTTTTGCAGGGGATTGTATGAATGTACGTGATGCCCAATTCTTTCCATTGTAAAACAATTTTGGCTTTCAAATCTAAGTACTTGGTATATAAGGGACCACGGCCCTCGGCAAAGTGCGCATTGAACGCGCCCGACATGCATCAAACTTGTCGAATTTGCATCGGCCTATGCTGCAGGCATGAGACCCACAGAATTCCGGGCGCAGAGTGCGAGAGTGTGATTTGCCTCTTGAATATGCGAGGGGCACAGTTAGGGCACACATCGCTAGGCCATGGGGCGCTACGCACGTAGGTTCTTCAAGGCATGCAGCGACAGGGAGACGGCATTGCGCACACCTTTTATTAAGCACTTTCTTCCTCGTTTTCGGTTCCCAACAGTTGAGCCAACAGAGGCCATAGAATGACATGGTATTGGGCACGATGGTGCAGGTGCTTTGGTCGGGTTGCTGCTGATAGCGGCGGGATGGTAGATGGTGGTGGGAGGAGGAAAGAGGCTGTTAATCGCATCAGCCCATCTACTCTGTGCCGAATGGAAACGTTGGCCGAGCGGAATAGTCGCTCATTGTGAATTTGTGAAAGTAGGTGTTCAATCTCCTGATAGGCATTCAAGCCCGGAGTAGGCATTTAGCGAACGCCTATGGTACTAAAGTTGTATGTACTCCTTGTAGGCTACTCGCAGCAGACGGAATACTTCCCCACAAGCATCGTCTTCCTTTCTGGCCCCTCCGTCGGCACATCTCACTGGGAGGCATGCAGCCTCACTCGCCATCACATCGCCCGTGACAATCTATAGAAGGTGTCAATGAGAGCACCACTTGAGACCAGCCACGAGGTCTTGACTGAAATGAGATTTATGGAGGTGCGTGATGCGTGCATGAAAGCGGCCAGTGCTCGGCGCCAAACCAACAGGCAGGGTCTTTGGGATTGGCTACCGCAAATGTTTCAGCGTCCGACTTGTATGCGCTTCTAAAGGAGAACATCCAGGTATATGCCCTCCCACTCCTATGTATCCTGACCAATAAAAGGACTGGCTACAGCAGAAGCTCTATGGTGCTATTCCGAGTATGATCTGGTCAGCAGACATGTCTTTGCGGCAATAAAAGAGGTGTTTGACGAGCCAAACACGGTCTATGCAAGGAGGAGCGCCCACGTGCCGTGACGGCACTTTGTCACGCGATCGCGCGCTAATAGCTCTTTGTCTCTCTTCCTCCACACTCACCTCACAGCATGCTCGCAGTTCCTGCAGCTGCTTTTCTTTCACACCCACCCACCATCCCTTCATCTTGTTTCCTCTCCATTCCTCTCTCTTTTATTTACTTTTTGTTCTCGTCCTTACTGTACAAGTCCTCGTGTAGTGTTTGGTCCGTGTCTGCTGCCACAGGAAGTCGCGCAGTCATCTGTCGCTTCTCTTGCTCAGCACGGTCCTCGCTTTAGGCCGCAAATAAATTTGCTCACCAGACGACAACGAGACATAGACTGCATGTCCAATGTTTCTTCGGTATCGTATAAAGGTCCCCTTATCCTGCCTTGTCCATTGTTTAGGCAGTTATGATTCCATGATGAGCCGATCTGTGGGGTCAATTCAACTGGTCAATCCCCCGAGTCCCATAATAATTAGTTCGAGTCGTACGCCGTCTTGCCATGTTGGAAGTGCTCACTTGGAGCCACGGAAGAGTACGTCGTGGGGCCAGCTTGTAGCCATCCTGCGCTTTTTTTTTCAGCGTTCTTCGTCATCCCGTCTCTATGTGCACGTGGATCTTCTTCATGAACGTCTTGGATGTTATTGTTCCCTTCTTCAATGCTACATCCGATGTGGTAGGGTCGGAGGGCCCGCATGCGGAAATTGGTATTTATCTATCCTACATTCTTATTTACATTTGCCCCCATTTTACGTTACATCATCTGTTTGTACCGTAAACAGCGCCCCATCGTGCAATTTACAATCGTACCACGATATCAATGGCCAGTGCAAGGCAAGCGCCTAGAGGCTGCATCGATGCACCTCGCCCCTTCCTCTCCGGAAAGCCGTCAGTCGGCTTCTAGCCACCAACAACGTCGTTTCTTCACGATCCTCACTCGCACTCGTTATGCACCATTTTTGGAATTCCTTACTCTCTTTCGTCGCTCTTTATGCACTCTACACCTCGGGACCACTTTCCTGTCTTTATATTCTGAATCTACTCTACGGTTACTGGACTACCAACCCATTTATCGAACCTACGTCCCGGGATTTCCCCTCTTCCACACCGGGTCCCCAGAGAACATCGGGATTTCGGTGGTTGCCATGCTCCTCGGTCTCTGCTGTACTGCTGGTGTGTTCTGTACTAGTGGTGGTGGTGGTGCCTGTTGCGTCGCGGGTACAAACAGCGACAACAGTGGTGTGTCTAATTCTTGGAGTGCTTCGAATAAGTCGCTGCTGAAGCTACTGCTGTTTATTGACGATGATTCCGATGGTGTCGACGCTGCAGGTGTTCCTTGGTTGGTAGAACTCGGGCTTCTCAATGTGAATCTTCCACGGGAGTCTCGTGCGTATAAATTGGCGCTCCTCGGTGTTGCCAGAGTTTTCTGCTGCTGCTGCTGCTTCGTCTACTTCTGCTCTGCTCTACTGCTGCTGCTGCTGCTGCTGCGTGGTGGGTTCGAATGCCGCTCCAATCACCACAATGGAGTGGGACGTGGGGTGTGGCCGAGACGAGATCGATAGTGTACAGTACGTACCGTCGCTAACTACGTGTGTCCATGTGTATCTACGACTACATGCCAGCCAATCATGACCAAACACCCTGCCAAACCTCCTACTACACTGCTTATTTACAACTGTTTGCAAAACTAATGACACTCGCTAAAAATAGTTAAAAGAAATCATTTTTGATGCGACGGATTGCCGAGCTCGCTTCTCATCCAATTCTCAGCAGATTTTCTCGAGAGTATGTGCGTTCGAAAGCGGGTAAGCGGGGCTTTCATACGGTACCCTACTCACGAGGTAAATTATGTAATTCAGATGTTCCAAAATTCCGGCTGGCTGGTTTGAACCAGACGCGGCAACGGCCCTTTCTCCATCGCCAGACAACCGATTCGCATGAATCCAAATGATTCTGAAAGCTGTGATCAATCCAAAGCTCTATGATATATTATATTTTGGTTTATTCTCAAGGCAACCTGCTAGGAATGAATATTCAGTGCCAATCAGTAAATCCATTCTTGGAAGTGTGTATCATGCGTGTTTCATTCTAGAGTGGTGGAATATTGATTGCCTTAATGTAGGCTTTCAGAATCACCCAGATTCATGAAATTCGGTTCAGGGGTGATGGAGGAAGGGCCGTTGCCGCGTCTGGTTAAAACCAGCCAGCCGGAATTTTGGAACATCTGAATTACATGATTTATCTCGTGAGTAGGGTACCGTATGAAAGCCCCGCTTACCCGCTTTCGAATGCGCCTACTCTCGGGAAAATCTGCTCAGAATTGGATGAGAAACGAGCTCGGCAATCCGACGCATCAAAAAAGCTTTATTTTAACTATTTTTAGCGAGTGTCATTAGTTTTGCAAACAGCTGTAAAAGCATCATGTGATCAAGTTCTACACCAGATATGAGCATCACATCTTCTGTGTGGCAGATGAATGGAAGTGCAAGTCCGATGTGTGCATAGGATAAATACCTGCATGTCTCGCACCCCATGATCCACCACAAAGATGCCCCCCCCCAACCCACTGTCACTCAGATTCGACTGGACAATATTACAACATGTTTGACCATCACTGCAAAGACTCTGGAAATCCTTGCTGGCAGTCTGAAGAGCCCTCTTTTGACAGCCATTTCTAATACAACCCAGTCTGTCTTGAAAAACACACAGGTAAATTCTAACTGCCTCCAACCCAACCATGAATCTCAGTGCACCATGACAGAAGGTTAGAAAAAATAAGAATGACTGTACTTAAATATTGGAGCAAACTTATGAGTTGCTAAATGCAATTCTAATGGTTCACATCAGCTCAGACACCGGAGGAGAACTGCCATCAAGTGTGTTGACTCACATTGGAAAGTTCACAGAGTATGTTGTTTGGCTTGGAAAAAACACCCCTCTTGACATGTATTCGGCTATTAGGACCCTGCACACATTTGTTGAAGCTCAACAGAATAGCAGCAAGCTCAAGAGTTTTTTCGGTCAAGGTGAGATGGGCACACTGCTCAAGGATTGCAAGGCAGGATTGCAACAAGGACTTGAGATTTTTCAGGTATGGCATTTGTTTGGTGACTCAACCACTCATTGAAGGATTTAATATATAGGTCCCAATGGCCAATCACATAAAGGACATTACACAGATGCGAGAAGATGCACAAAAACGAAACAAAGAAGTGCTTGACATGATTGAAGGTCTGTCAGACACAGCCAGTTCAGATGGAGCATCCTCTGTATGGGAATTCTGGTCCTCCCTGAGAGAATCAACTAATAAATGTTGCACAGATCAGCAGGCTTTATTCAGGATCTCATAACAGGCCAGTTTCCTGTCAGATTTCCATTATATCTTTTGTATCTGACATATATTCAAGCTACGGAATCCGCGGCCATTTTATACGCGGTGGCCAGTCCGTTTGCGGCCCGAGACCGAGAGTAACCCTAAACGCTTAGGACTCCAGGAAGAGAGGAGCAGTTCAGCTTGCGCAGGGAGGAAGGATCGCTCCACAGACTGCGGGCTGAATCATCAGGACCGCAGCCATTTGGATCGAACAATCTTTAGCCGTTCTAGGATTAATGCGTTGAGGCACAACACGACGGGGGGGGGGGGGGGAAACGCTCACTCGAAACACGGAATTGTGCTTAACCTCCTTTTCATCCCCCTCCTACATCCCCTCCCCCCTTTCTAATTTTTACTTTTGATTCTGGATTGCTGGAACGGGGCACGAAACGCGTTTGGCGAGATAATATATCAATTAAATAACAAAGAATGAGACGAAGAGAAAGGGACAGCGGCACAAAGGGTATCACGATAGAAACGGTTGTCGGAGCCGAATGAATTCCTGCACGAGAGGAAGACACTACGTCGCATAAAAATTAAAGAGGCGCCTGTGGTACATGAGCAGGCTGACCGTCAGCCATTGCAAAGACACTAACCGAGGCACAAGCTAAAAAACGGAACACAATTAAACTAAAATTTCCACATGGGATGCGCGAATCGCGAACACCTGAAACAATGTTACTTTGGTAACCGGAGGTTCATGTGATACGCACCCTAATAGCTGACGGGACAGATGAACTGGAAGGGCGAAAGAAATCAGTGCAGTGGAGCTCGCACTGCAGAACAAGCAAATCCTCAGGTCGAATCCGGAGAACATCGTCAAGGGTGCATCCATCCGAGGAAAGGGTAGAGGACGAGGCAGACGATATTGTAGGAGACACAGTCAAAGCCTCGAATAGGCGCAAAGGGGTGCTGCGAACCACCTGGGTCAAAATAAAGAAATAAGTCAAACCGCTCTTATCAGACATGAAGGTGATATCGTACAGTAACAGATGGATCGATTTCGATGAAAATGCGCATGTCATCTGCCTCGAATGAAGAGTAGCTCACGTCGGTCGACCACTCGAGAATGTCTTTGAATATGACACCCTACCACATGTAAGGGGGTATTCTGCCTAAGCAAAGTGATACACGTACGGTGGGAGCGCAGGGACATTGACGAACAGTTCCAACCAGGCATGCAACTTGATTCCAGAACATTGCATCCATGCTGTTCGTGGCATGGCGAGGTAGGGATGACTCCACAGTGAGAACACCTTGACCCTAGAGACATAATAAACACTTGAACTAAGAACAATAACTGTACGCACCATGTCGTAAAGGTCTCGTACTGTGCCGATAATGAGAGGTTCGAAAGGGAGCAGACTGTCTGGCACAACAAAGTCTATGTGCGCGACGAAGGAATACCGATAAAATCGCGACCAAAAGTGGATTCAGACAGCAAGGGGAGCCGTAAATCGGATAGTTTTCGGAGGACTCTGGAATAAAACATGGCGAAGAGGGAATAGCGCATATGGGAACGGGTCAAGAGTTGGAGTGGACAGTTCGATACTAGGCCTAGGGGTGTATGACAGAGAGGGCGAAATGAGATAGGGACAGCATCAGCCCTCGGGTTTACGGCTTTTGATTGTGTTTCCGTTTCTTGGGCGGCGAGCGCGAATTTGGGGTAGCATCGTCCAGCCGCCGTTTACAGTTCGCTGGCAGACAGCTGGTCGAGGCGGATGATACGGAGCTCGAGCCAGGTATGGGCGCAGAAAGAGCAAGACGCCGGTTGACAGGTCCCATCAGCACAGCATTGGCTTGTATCTGATTGACACGTGCCACTGCATCAGCACCACCCTCCATCGGCTTCGGAGGATCTGCGTCCATGGGAGCAGGTCTGTACGACTCCCTGAGGACAGAAGAGGCTCGTGCAACCTCATCTGGGGAGCCGTACTTCTGTATAACCTTCAGAGACAAGTACCTAACTCGTCTGAACTCCACGCGCATATCTTGAGACTGACGACAGCAGATCACTTCCTTAGGAAAGGGGTTGAGGTTAACCAGACTGTCGAGAGAAGTGGCCCGGGAAACCATCACGTAGGGAGACTCCGTTCCACGGCATCCGGTGAAGTTGACCACGCATGCGGTAAGTGTTTTACCTTGGGCCTTGTGGGCGGTGATTGCGAAAGCAGGCAAGATCGGTAACTGTGTCCGCTTCACCGTGACTTTTCCTTTGGAATGGGGGTGCTCGAGGGTAATGCTCGTGGTATCGCGCAAACTGACGACGTGATGCTTTGGCAGCTCAGGGATTATGTCCGGGACGGTATTGGGAGCCTCTATAACACAGGACAGTGCATATCTTCGGCCGTCGTCTCCAAGTCGGTAACGGACGGATATCAATTTTCCCATGCACCCATTGACTACGCCTCCAGGAACATCAAAGTTCTGCGAAATCGTGACGGGCATACCAATTACGAGCGGTATTCTGCCGAGACGAAAGTTGGTCTTTCCCGAATCCAACGCGGACAGACGTTCTTTAAGTACAGGATTTTCGATGGGGGTATTCCTCGAATGTGTATCCACGGAGTAATACCAGTGCAGCGGTTTCCTGGTGGAGCGAGCATAATTCTGGGCCATCCTCTCGTTTAGTGCGTCCTTCATTGCGTTTTCAGCTACGATGATTGGCGCGTCCTTCCACTTCTCACTATGCCAATCAATGTCGAGGTTTGTAGACAACCGGGAGTTTAACAACTCGTAGTCTGACTGAGTACAACGGCCATCTCGAAGTCGACCTAACAACTCCACGAATCGCTGATTTTCGGGCCCAGTTTGCCGCATATTTTCAGTCAGGGTGACGACCGTGTTAACAGACAACCACAGGAGCTTCCCGAACACCACCTTCTGACCGGATTTTGTGGCTGCCTTGGATATAGCAGAACTGTCCAGGTGACTGTAGAGCCGAACCTGTCTCACGGGAGGTAGCTGAGCGAAGTCTCCTGCAAACACGACGTTTATCCCACCAAAAGCCAAATCGTTTCCCTTCGCGACACTGAGTGCATGACTAATATCATATAGGAAGGCGCAACCAACCATTGAGATCTCGTCAATGAAGAGATAATCGACCCCCTCCCACATTGCCATTAGATCTCGCTTGGACTTGGAAGAGCGCGCGCTGAAAATTCCCTCCCCTAACATCAAAGCCGCGTGGAGTGTCATACCAGATATATTCCTGGCAGCGACGCCGGTGAAAGAAGACACCCTGAAACGGCGGGACTGGCCAATACCGACGAAAAAATCTCGAAGCGCGTCAATGACCCTCGATTTGCCAGTACCACCCTGACCACCAAGGTACATACGAAGAGGCTTCACATCCTTATCACATTGACTGTGATTAGCGACGATAGAGAAAGCCCGAGCTTGCTCGACGTTTAGGTGTTGAGCATCAATTATAGCTTGAACACTGGGTGGACTCGACGGTGCATTCTGTGGTTCGCGATCTAACATCATGTCAACGTCCCGGAGCGAGCTCTGCAAAGCTGGTTGAATTTCCTCTCTGAACGCCTCACCGTCTCGTATGCCACCTTGATCCGCTGGTTGTGAGTGAGTCCCATTGTTGTCTGTCGGTACATTTCCTGCCACAGCCTTGGCGGCATTTCTCCAGGACAGCTTTCGGGCGTCGTAAGTTTTTTGCCATAAACTCTCCTGCTGCGGAAATCTCTCGTGAACGGCGATGTGGCCTCCAGATGCATCCGCAGATACAGTCTTTGAGCTGTCTCGTTCCTCTATCAAACCGCACTCCCGTGCAAATTCTAGAGCATCAAGAATGTTAGCACAACTCTTGTCAGACCGCTGCGAACGGCAGGCCTCCATGGATGTCAAATGCTCGATAAGTGTTTCGTCCGTTTCTTCGCCGAAATCATTGGAGGTCTGCTACCTCGCTGCAACTCCGGTGTTAATCCTGCTTTGCGGCGGTTGCGACGTTCTTTGAAGTGCGCATCACGGCTGTCTTTGCACTCATGTAAGATCTGCATATTGTTAATACAGGACAGACTCTCGTCCGGGCACGTAGCGAGGAATTCCTCATACGCTTCCACCCAAGTTTGGCCGATTTTTCTGAGATCTTCCGCGTGTCGCCACGGTTTGAACAGAAGTAGCATCAGACGTGCATGTTTGGGTTTGGAGGCTGCTGTGTCTCTACGGGGTAGGGCTGGCCCAATCGGCACTGGTACTTTCCGCTTCATATACGACCTCACCTACAATTCATACCGGTCGCTCTCGAGGTGATTTTCCAAAAACGGGATGCGTGGCATTGGTCTTCCTTCAAAGTCGAGGATATTATGCTGATCCCAACCTCGGTCCATTTTGGCTGGTGCTGATGTTTCATTAGAGTTGCCGTGCGGACCTTTCGGATCGTGGTCCTCAGTTTCAGAGAGGTCGGAATCATCGTCCTCGGAATCTGAAGACTCTCCATCGCGAGTTTTGCGTGACTTTCGGGAACCGGCTTGATTGGTCTGTTTTCTGGTGCGGAGTTTATGGGTTTGAGCAACGAAGTCCCAAACACAGACATTTTCTAAAACATCTCCGCGTTTCTGATAATCACAGACTTGGTTAGCAGTTGGCACCAACTTCCCGGATACATCAACTGCGAGAGTAATTGGGTCGTCCTGCTGCTCGTCGCCAACATTCCCAAAATCGACTCGATCCCGGTCCACGTCTTCGTCCTGTATAGTGACCTCTCCATTCTCTTCATCATCTTGTCCTGGTACAACGTCTTCAGAAGCAGCGTCCTTCTGTGGGTCCGGTGACGTGTTTGTATTGGCTGGGTAACACTCTGGGCTCGGGTCCTCTCTGTTAATATGTCCTTCGAAACTTGTCCAGTACAGATTTGAATATTCGTGGCTGGTGAAGTGATCCTCATACCCCACCAAATAAGAGATTACTTGCTGCGCAGACAGTTCTTGATTCGATATCATCGAGTGAGCACATTTCTGTAGAAGACGCTTGGCCCTAGACATCAAGTCATCGTCCTCAGGATCAAATTCACCCAATCTCTGCACTGCGCCCTCCAATGCGGCATACGCGACATGAGCCTGTAGTTGCGACTTCACTGCGTTCCGGCCCCCACTGGACAGACCTCCGTCCCCCCTCGTCCAGCTGTGGCTACATCTGTCTACCCCCTGCCAAACTCTGTCTATGGGGGTAGACAGAGGATTGTGGACACATGTCTGTCCCCGCTCGTCCAGCTGTGGCTATATGTGTCTATGTCATGTAGACACAGTCCGGCTTGCTGTGGCTATGTCTGTCTACGCTTGTAGACGTATCTTGCCGCCGCCAATACCCGTCAAATGAGAATTTTTAAAAAAAAAGAAAGTTTGTCGGTCTGCCTCTGGCTACCTCTGTCAGCCCTCTGTCCAGGTCGGTCTATATCGGTCAACTCAGATAGACAGATGTAACTGCTCAGTTACTGAGGTAGACGTACCATGTCCATGTAGTGTAGCCATACATAGTGTTGTGGATTTAAGGGATTTGGCAGGCGCGCGAACGTGCTTAAATCTACGGTTCGTGACCAACTGTGTGATGGCGGCAGTTGGGCCAACTGTGGTTCCATACATCTTGACATGAAGTGTTTCTGGCTACCAGTTCACACCATAACCTCAGCTGTGAAGTTCTCACAGTTGATCTACCACCTGAGGTGTGTCTTTCAGACAGTTTAATTCAACTGTTCATTAAAAACACTGTTGTACTACATATGCCGATTAAACACATCAATAGACAATTAATTCAACATCCCCGATATCCCCGACTGATGTTTATGATCAAGCCAACTTTTAACATTTGAAGATTGTATGTATGACTCCAGGAGCTGAGCTGGACTCCCCAGATACTTTTAAGTCTCGCGAAGTTGGATCTTCGATTCTGGAGACGTGGTTCGGAATTGAACCCTGAATGGCTTTCAAAATTTGATTTATATTGGCTTGACGAGTCGGGAAGTGTTGAGCTCTTGTATTTCATATCCTCCAATGGGTTTCCAGTTTAAAACTGCGCAACAAGTATTACTTGGTCTTTGATCTGAATCAACCCGAGTCTAGCTGTCTGCCGGTGGTGCGAGAAAGGGAAGGTTCCGTCCGAACGTACAAGTCTTTTGCAGTTGAATGTATCACGATGATCCCGCCTGCAATGTCCAAAAGATAGGGTACACAGATTGCTGTCATGGCCAGTAAATAAGCTGGGGAACAGGACCATATGAGCCGGGAGCAAGCCTAGGAAATGACGGGCTTGCTTCGGTGGAGCTGAAAATTTCCCCTGCTACTTATGTTAAAAGGCTTCGCATTTGGCGAGTTCAGTGCGTGAATGTTTAAATGGTACACCTCACAGGTACTCAAACCCCACTGTTTCAAGTGCACATCTCACAGATGTTGAGATACAACACTGCCTGCTGTTTTATTTTCACACCTTACAGATGTTAAAAGCCAACACTGCGTGTTCGACTGTTTCATTTGCACACCTCACAGATGTTGAAATACAACAGTGCCGGCCGAAATGCTTTAATTGGACACCTCACGGGTGTTCGAATACAACAGTGCCGGCCCAACTGTTTCAATTGTACACCCCATAAACCGTTCAAAATTTCCAACACACATTTCCCCTCAACTGTTCAATTCCAACGGGTGGCGGGTGCACATATTCAACAGCTGTTGGCGTAGTGTGGACATCACACGGTAGCGACGTGCGTGAAATCAGACCTACAACAGTGGCCGTCATGTACAGCAGGTGATTCAGATCTGCTCTAGAAAGCCACAGTGGTATTCTCCAGAAGACCCAAGTGATGGACTGTTCAAGTCATATTTAAGGTGAATTTTAATGAAAACCGCGGAGCAGGCGGATGGGCCATTGATTTTATATGGACCTTAAATCTTGACTAAATTTTGCTTAAATTTGAACATAGTCACCTCTGAGTCGCTACATAGTTGGCGTAGATTTAAGCACCTAATGAAATGTGTGAATCACACACTCCATGCATACTGTTTGTTTAAAACACACTTCCACCTGTTTTATTTACACAGTTGATGGTACAATCCTTGAGATTCCTTCTCCCCTGTTTCCTCAGTTTTTTTTGCATTCAGAGCTCCGAAGTCATGGCTCACTGGGCATTCAGGCCGTCTACAACATCCAAATTGTGGCCTTCAGAGTCCTCAAACCCTGGATTTTTCCTTCTCGCGCTGCGCGCAATAAAACTCGATGTATCATCACCTCAGTTGTTACTTCTTCAACCCCTTTCCAGATTTGTGCGCACCAATGTTACAAAGCCTCTGGACTATAGTCCTTCATGAAATTAGATCGATGTTACATCAGTGGTCCTTGAAATTGAAGGTTCGGGGTTCCAAGACCCCAAATTTGCTCTTGCACTGCGCGCAATACCATCCAACAAGGATGCCAAATTCCATGTTCCATCGACTCAGTTGTTCTTCCCTCAAAAACGTGAATATCCATTGCTTCTCTAAGCGGTGCGAGCAATTCAAGAATCAATACTCGGCATGCGAAGGTGAAATTGTATTTGTCGAACCACAGGCTGAATGTAAGGGGCCATGGTCCTTGGGCATTACCAGTGTCCTTTGGCTGATGCGCAGTGAATGCCTTATCTTCTGATATAAATAACTTACCAACTGTGCAGAACAAGCATTCCAGCGGGTGCATGAACTTTACAGTTGGTCCACGCTGTCTAAATTCAATGGTTCAGTTGAACCTCTCCTAATCAGGAACTGTTTAAATCTCACACCTCGCTTCCTTAAATTTCCTCAGACTATGACCTACATAGCCACATGTAGCCAGACTGCCTTGTCTAGGGCTCTGTCTATGCACATAGCCATACCCTCTGTCCATTGGGGGTCGGAACGCAGTGCTTGGTAATGTAATCGGTAATATAAGATATAACGGCCTTCGCCGCCGATCCAGACCCAATGAACTTTATATCCATATTACAGCGTATAGCGCGCAACATAGTTTCATTGAAGCGATTTACTAGACCGTCCAAACATTTCATAGTCGACTCGCCGGTGTCTGGGTCGAAAGAACTTTCTGGAATCTCGTTGCCGTTATCGAGGTCGAAACGGCACTCCTTCGGCTCAGGGTATCCCTTCCAGTACTTGTAGCATGTATTCGTGTGTCGATGACGCTGACACCGTTCCGCGAGATTTGCAAAATCATGGGCTTCGGCATCTTCGAGGTCTTCCGGTGGAATATTCGGGCCAGGTCCTCGAGTGGCACATGGATGGAATTTCGACAGTGGCGTTTCAAGATCGGGTCGAGGGTCCGGAGGCACTGACGTGGAAATAGTGTCTTCGAGAAACCCTATAAGTCTCTTCTGAAATTCCGCATTTCCGCCGTTCTCGAGTGCTTTCTCCTTGATCTCGTTTGGATTAAGACTACCAGCGACCCAAACCATCATATGGCAATGTAACGTGCCTCGTCCCTGAGCTTCTACCGTGCCGTAGTAAGCAGTAACTGAGCCTAATGCACCCCCCTCAAGATCGCGCTGTTTAGGATCGTACGCAAGAATCGTCTTGATGAAGGCCTTCATGTAAATATTGAAGAACTGAGCGGCGACGTACGGTTTTTAGCGATGGTGACCGCCTCGTCGACGTAGTTCGGGATATCCGCAGGAGATAGTTGGTCGATGTCAATTTCCGAACCTGCCAAAAACTTGACGAGGGGATTATAGACATCCGCGGGGTTGATGGTGATGTAGAAGCTTGGCATTCCCTTTTCGACCATAAGGGCTCGTATCTGATTTCGCATTACCAGCTTAGACTGCGACGAACCAGGAACGCAGGAGTTTATGATATTAACCTCCTTCATCAACCGTAGCGCGCGCCTTTCTTCGTCAGTGTTGGCAGTCGTAAAATCACCGGATGCGACGCGTTCAGATACAGTGTGGACTGCGACAGGGGACACGGCACCGAATCGAGCAGCGATGGAGTCAAAGTTCGGTCTCTCGGCCTTGTAATGGGTCTTGAGAAGAATGGCACGGCGCTGGATCATATTGAAGGCCGTGAAAAGAAAAGAGTAGTGCTCTTGAAATCGCCTGTCGGCAGACAGAATAAATGCTTGATATGCCGTCGGAATCCAAGGCGAGAACGTCTACGGAGATCTTCCATCCCTCCCAAACTATATGGAAAAAGAGTGGGATACATCATGGGAAAGAGATGAGGATTTTGAACTCGTTCTCGGGCTTGGGTCCGTGTGGAATCTCTATATAGTTTGATCCTGCAGTGCTCAGATGTCTGAGGGCGGCGGCGCGGAGGGCATTGGACGGGGCGTTACCATCGACATCGGAGACGACCACACTCTGAAATGGGCTGCTGGAAGGGAGAGGAGAGAGTATATCGGAAAGTTGGGGCACGGAAGTTTGTTGGTCGAGGGGAAGGGATGAACCAGGTACGTAGTCGGATGTAGATGAATCGATGCCCGCGTTAGGGATGATCTGCTGAATGTGGAATGGCAAAATATCGGATGCAGGGAGCGAGTCCAACGCTTGCTGATCAATGAGGACGTCCACATACAAGTGGTTGTGGATTTTTAACCATTGTAACGCCTTTTGGACCTTCTCTTTGCACACAATCAGAGGTCGAGCCTTTTCCTTGAGCCATTCTGGAGTAGGCGGCTTTGATCCGACGAAAACGACGCAAATGGAAGTGATCACGTCCGAGATTGGAGGGGGCAACGTCCGTGCGGTTGCAGACGGCTTCTGTGGGTATATTATAATATGGCCACGTACTCCGCGCTGGGATGTCGGGATGGACGACTCGCCAGAATCATCTCGAAGCTGTATGATCCAGCATTTAGCTCTACACAACGCAATCATGGCCTCTTCAACGACAGTTAGATCCTTAAGCTCGGGGGAACAGGACCCAAGTAGTTGTGATTTGCGATAGAAAGGGGTGGAACTCGCTTAGCTTTTAAATTCGAGCGACATTGACGACACACAGTCATCACTGGTTCATCAGTTTCCGGGTCGTTCCCAAGAGAGTCAGGTTCAATAAGCAAACTAGAATAGGGTTTATTCTCCATGGGCATCGGAGGCTCTGGGCACCGGTCATCGAGCCATGGTTCATGGGGATCGCGCTCAACATCGTCTACTTCCATGTCCGAGTCGGATTCCGGTTGAACGTGGTCGGGCCGTTTCAAAAGATCAAAGTCGATTTCATCCAATGGAATGCTGGCTTTTTCTGTGATAGGCCGCAACTCGTTACAACAGCCGCACGCAAACGTGGCAAGACTTTCGGCCGATATCTGCAAGTTAAATTCCGAGACTAACTGACGTTTCAGATGATCTGGTATTACTTGCGGCCATTCGGCACGCAGTCGCTTATGCTCTCCACGACGGGCCATTCGAGCCGAACCGGTAAGCAAAAGTTCCTCTTCCTCGGATTTTCCACGCTCAAGTTGGGACATAAACGACCGCAGCCTCTGCCGGAGTTTTTTGATCTTATCCGTTTCGGAGTACGAGACATCGTGCATATCCAGTAAACGGCGCAGTGGCCGTAGTGTCAAAATGGGGACAATCTGGCGCATTATATGCAACTGAAGGTGTGCCGCTGGGTCCTCAGATGATCCTGGGCTGGGCTGGTGTTCGAATTGTGAATTCACGGAAGAACAAGCGAAAGGAGACGAGTAGCCCTCGCGTGAGGTACAAGCTCCGGTGCCAACATGAACAGCAATTCTATCCCGCAGAAAATCGCGCGTAGAGTCAGAAACCTGGATTCCATGAGAATGAGCTATAGCTACAAGGGTTCCTTTACGCAGAAGTTCTAGGCGTGTTTGATGAGGCGTGAGAAGCTAACAAGGATCGCCGACGAAGATCAAGTTGGCGTGCAAAGTTGCCTCTCGAGTGATCTGCCCAACCTAACGACTCGCCGACCAATGTGACGTGGCTATCAGGAAATCGTTCAGGCGATGTAGATAAAAGAATACTCAAAGCTGTGAAAGACAATGCCTGCTGTGATGCAAACGTGTGGCATATACTTCTGCACTGGCATTCATGTTTTACCGAGGAGCCGACCGTACCGTCACAGGTTCCAGCGCAAGAGCCCGAGATTAAATGAGAAATGAGCGCGTGACGTGCGCCACGGAGGGTCAAGTTTGAAGGTCGGGCTAAATGGTGAGCCTTCATCATCTTAACCAGAGTGGGAGCTTCTGCGGTGAAAATATTGAACGAGGGATCGGGAGAGAGAAACAATGACACGAGAACATTGTCTGGTACTGCGTCAATCGGAGGTTGTTGCGTGGGGCGCTGAGATCCGGACGACATCGAAACAGGCACACGAGGGGGCATCGCGTAATTATTATGGGCTGGTAATCGACGTCGGACGAAGAGGAAGCATTAGACAAAGGAGGGGGTTGAAAATGTTTGAACGATTTAAATTCAGAGGGAGTATCGAGGGAGTTCTGTATATGTATGAATTTAAGGGGGGTAACACGGTTCAGAGTTTCAGAGTTTATTTCAGAGTCAATGGCAGCAACGGCGCCTCCTGGACGGTCTGGGGAAGGAAATCAGCTTTGGAAGCGATGAAGGGAGTTGGTATCTGACCTGACGGGCATGAAATGGGAGGAACTTCCGGGGAAAGAAGGGCCGTGCCAAGTCCACCTAACAAGAAAAAGTGAGTACGAATAATTAACTGACAGAAAGATTAAAGAACTCACACATCCGACTGGCAGAAGAATATTCACTGATAGACGTCGCTGCGGCGGTGTGAGGTGGAGCTGAAACCAGAGGCTCGAAAGAAGTACAACTGAGGGTCAAACACGATGGATCTGCTAAGAAACGCCAAGCATCGAAAGTGCTGTCGAGCCGGTGACCCAGAGAGATAAGTGAATCACGGAGGTAGGCAGCCCAATCCAAGCCCAGGACGACATCAGAAGGAGAGCTCGAAGAAACTCCGAAAACGAGCGGAAAAGAAATAGGACCATGGAGCGCGGTCACGGTGGAGATCAGTAGGCTGTCAGACGCAGCATCGAGCAGCCGCCGAAACTGCGGCGACAAAAGGGATCCGGCTGAAGGGTCGAAGGTCACCGTCGCCGCAGATATTCCGTTGATGAGGATGGACATAGTGGAGGTGGGTTAACGATGACAAGGGGGAGCGCAGTGTGTTAAGGAGTTTAAGACCAAGGCACTGGGAGAACGACACAAAGGGATGTCGAGGGATGATGGACAGGTATGATGGCGTTTGAGCTGACCAATCTTTGCCTTTTTAGGACGAAAAAATTCCCGCTACCTTTAGGTAAGGGTTTTAGGGCGCCCTATTTTAACTGCCTGGTGAGCATCACATTTTCGTCAGCATTATTTGCGTAAGCACAACTTTTTGAGTCCAGACCTCGGCTTTTCGGACACGGCCATTTATTCCCGAGTGACGTGGCGTCTCCTCGCCGCTCTTTCTCTTCTTCCCCCCTGTCTCCCTCTGCTACCTTCTTTGTTCTCCCCCTCTTCTCCACCTTCTGCGCTAACCATGAAAAATCACTGCTGTCCCTGGACTGGGTCTTAGCCTCCGGTATCGAGGTTTCCGGATCTGTCGCCTCTGGTGTCTTGTCCCTGCCTTGCGAGGGCTCTACCTCTGTAATGAGCGTGAATCTCTCCAGCAAGGACTCGCTGCCATCTGATCATATTCTGAGTCTGACTAGCATCTCCCATTCAATCTTATCCGATGGATGTTGATGCTTATCTCGATGCTGGTTTCCCGCAACGTATGTTTTTTATGTTCCCCTTTTGACTCGTCTAACACTAATTTTTGTAGGTTCCTGGGATCTTTGTGCATCGGCCTGCAGTTGCGCCTCATCTTCTCATGCCTTACACCCTCATGTCTTTTACCACATCTTTAAATATCCTCCGTGATATCTTTACTGCCCGTTATCGCACTCATGCTCGTATCTCTGTGCTACATTCTGATTGAGACAATGCGATATGCATTTACCCTGCATTCCGTTCCCTACCATGATATGAATCTCCAATGTAGGCAAGCGTTGATTCATCGTCTCGTCGCAGGTGCTTGTGCAGACCACATCTCGATGTTGACTCATCTTCGAGACTCGACCGCTCAACCTGCTGTGCTGTAACTCAGGATTTCGATGCTGCAGCATCTATGTCTGCTGCTGTTCTCGATATAATTCTCGCAGCTGAGCATAGCGAAATCTCCATTGCACCTCTACCATGTTGCGGCGGCTTTAAATATTTCCACATTGAGGTCAAGCCGCAACCTCCGCTTCAAGATCAAGGCATTTCGCAAGCACTTGGGCAACAAGCTCAGCATGAGATTACGACTCGTTTCAATGAGCAGCTGAAATAAATTCATGAATCATGGCCAAAAATTTGTTTCCCAGGCGTTGAAAGACGAGACTTCAAGTTATTTCGTGAAAGAACCTCGTCCGAGGCCCTCACAATTTTGACCTGTGTCTCATGCACCGAAGCTTTCCCTCTTCTATCACAGCATTGGATATGTTCAATACGAAAATTGTCAAACGGCTGGATGGTAGATTCGACGAGGATTTGGTTCTTGACCGCTACAAGTGGCTTCATCCGGATTGTTTCCGCCTCTAATGCCGCTGGACGGTAATGGTGTACTCAATGATCTTCTGCCGGACCCCGATGGCGTTCCTTTCCTTCTGGTGTGGTCCACTATCGCTGTCTCTGTACTCTGTCTGTCATTCGTCTCTCAAAATCAACAAACTCCTTCCTTTATCACTCGCAAATAAATTATTTCTTGGCCCCGTTCCGGATGAACTGAAAGATCTCACGGTTATTGAAGAAGCAATGAGTGCTCGCTGCCGATCCAAGTTTTCGAGAAGAAGAGATCTTGTCCTGCCAACGACTCAACACGGTATCAAGGGCCATATCAAGGCTTCCAGAATCACGCACATTTTACCCCCCTCTGTGGAAGAGATTACCTCACCTGTCTATCTCTTATTCGTCGGTTCTTGCCCGCCAACTCCTGAATGGGCCCCGCTGTTGATAGCGCCTTCGACGACCTTTCCCCATCCAAAAGCCCTCGCACTGCTTAGAAATTCCTTGCTCCTTCACTCATTGCTCTCTTCAAATAGTCAGTCACTCCTCATGGCCTTTTAATGTACATAGGTTTATATGTAGTCTTATCTTACGAGCAAGCTAATTCCGAGTCAATGCTTTTTGAATGTGAGCTGGAATTGTTGAGAACTCCAAGAACTGGTGGCGGGCCCTGCCGCTCGTCGGCCTTATCCGCTTTATTACCATATGCAGCGTACAAACTCGCGTTCGATCACTTTTTTGACTTACCCCCAAAACCCACTAAGTAAACATAGCGGGCATTGTTAATTGTCATCTGTCAGTTCTGACAGTCAGCCTGACATTCTGACTGACAGTTGATTATTTTCTTCAGAGTGGAATTGTCAGCGGACCCTAGAGCCTCGCCGGCGCTTCGCGCCGGTTCCCACTTGCTTGCTTCTGCAGCTTCTTTTGCGGCGATTAGTGGGCAACTTGCGCAATTGCGTAGCTGGGGGCCGGCAGGGCTGCGCGGTCTGTCAAATAATTGTCCATCGGAATGTTCGGGCCCAAAGTTCCCAGAGCGGAGTTTAAAGGCTTCGGACGTGCTCAGCACTTCTAAGTTCTCACACAAGTCAGTGACTCACCGCTGTACCTACGGTTATGTCTGGCCACCACCCTCTCGATCCAGGTGTTCCCGCCCGGAAACGGAGCTCGTATTGCAAGTTTTGCTTGTGTATCGGCTTTGTACTGTTTGGGCTTCTCCTTGCGACATATACATATCTCTTCGGATTTAGAAAATTCGACTCTGCTGCGCTTCCCCGGTTTTCGCATTCACGAATCTTCCAGAACCAGACACTGGAGCAAGTCGAGAACCGTGGAACTGTTGTTCGTCCTCTGGTTGATGACAACCAATCGTTCGACATCGCTGTGAGCATATGGGTTTCTGATGTGGACGACATAGCAGGTCGGGGCAGAGGCAGAATCGTGGAAACCCCACTATATTCTGATATCGTATTTCGGGGACTCCGACTGGCGGATAAGCACAAATCAGCCACCATTCGCTACACGCTTCCTCTCGCCATGTTGTGAGTAGCCTATTCTTGTCCTGAAGATTCGATGACTGAGTCGATTCAGCCGGAGTCATTTCCTGGTTGGGAACGACTTGCGAGCATCTTTCGTGCTGATTCCGAAATCACCATCCCTTCTTGACCAAGTGACGAATTTTTCTACGTGGCGCCCAGAAACGCCGTGGCTCCGAGTCCCTTCCGTTCGTTCGTGGCCGTGAGTTTCATGCCAATAAGAAGTCCTTGATCTCAATCCCTCTCCAGATTTCCTCTTGGTGCCATTGATAAAGGGCCGCCAAATGTCGCAGACAGAGCCTTGGACTCGTTTGGCATCTCGATGCCACTTTTGGAATTCCATCAAGTCGGCAGTAAATGCACGGATGCCTCGACGACTCTGAAGCGTCATCCATTCGTCGTGACACGGTGTGTTTGCATTGCGAGGCAAATGACATTTGCTTATAATACTTGAGGACACAAATCCAAGTCGTGGATGAAACTCACGTCTTCAATCGTGAATTATACAACAAAGAACACAACAGGCTGCGATCCACTTCCGTCGGTGCATTATGATTTTATTCTGGACAAACCATTGACGCTTTCGATCAACAGTGCGGCCAACGCGACTACAATATGACAATTTTGGCATTGTGCAATAGGAGTTACTTCGCCAATGGCAACTGGGAAACCCGCTTGGAACTTCAAACCAAGGACGAAAATACTGGTGAATCCCAAACAGAATGGGCCTATGCTCCCTATATGGGTCACGCACCCTCTGCCGCCGGCCCAAAGGTTGCTGCTTTCATATAGTTCTCAGCCAACGGCTTATAAGGTCCAGGACATCGTTGCCGTTCCTGTCATAGGAGAAAATTGCACCCAGTTGGAAAATTCGACCTCAACCGATCCCGGTCCGTCTCCTTTTCACTGTACCGTGACTTTGGAGGCTTACCCTTGCCGAGATTCTATTGAGATCGATTGGCAGCTTTCTTATTCCGGCCGCAGTCCGCTGAAGTTCTTCAGTGCCTTGCTCATTCCGTCTGAACGCGTCCCGCACAACGAAAGCGATTATAAGAAAGCGATGGCACACGACAAAGCCGAACTGATGAGCGAGTATCCGTTTCACAAGGAAGCACAACAACGCGCTCATAAATTTTGAAAGATGGTTTAGTTGGGCATCGATTTTACGAAGACGCCCATCCCCGTCGTCGCTTCTTCCTTGATTCCTCCATGTAAGTAGTGGCATACCGGTACAAATACTGAACTTGACTTCAGTGTGCAGTGCTTTCTTATATCTGATTCAAGGCCTCCTCGACACGAGCTACTGGTACACCCGAACATCCACTCTATCCATTAGCGTGTCGGGCACTGTGTTCCTGGTGCTCAGCAGAATCCTCTTCATTCTCACCAGAGCATCAAAGGTTGTGGAAAAGGTGAAGGTAGAAGTCCCCGGCGCAAATTGGTTACACTGGCTATGGCTCGCCGCCCTCGCCGTGGCGTTGGACGTCCCCCAACCACTCTTCATGTTGAAAACCGCGACACGACTGGCGTTCACTCGGAGGAAAACTCGATGGATGGTTTCTCTGCGCCGAGTCAGTCCGACCCACGCGGAGAGGACCAGCCAGCGGCTGGATTTGCGTACCGGTTGGGCAGTAAAGGCCTGTGTGAGTTGTCTGCTAATCCATCGTGTAATGTCACTGAACGGCCCCTCAGATCTGTCTCTCACTCGCTACCGTCGACTACATCAGCTTCAACTATTACTCCTTCTCTCCATTCGACCACCTCATTCTCGCCGCAAACCATCCGCCTGGTGGTCCAAACGACGGACTCCGACTCTCCGAACTCATTCCTTGGACCTTTGCATGGTTCCACCATCCTCTGAGGTTCACGGGCTTGCTATCGCAACTTTTGCTGAACCAACGCTCCAAAACATATGGTGGCAGCTACAAAATAACTGCTGCTTTCCAATGTATCTGTGGGGTGCTCCAATTATTGAAATATGTGCCATCTGTCATTGGGCGGTATGATGCGCGGCCGGGTCTCTCGATTTCGAGAACGGTGGACTTGATATTACTTGGGGCGTTTGCATGCCAAGCTGCTGTTTTTCCCAGGGTGATAGAAAAGATGGAGGATGAGGACACTGAATGAAGCGGTGAGGATACCGCGGCCGAATGCTTATCCATTATGTAAATTGCCATTGAAAATTTGGTTTTGAACAGAAATGCTCACGACTCCCGGCAGGATGAGCTACAAAGTAAGAAAGGGCATGCGATCAGAGGCAAATACTCGTCGTTTCGGTGAGTATTGGTAAATAATGCATGGGGATATAGTGGCCGTTGAGGAGATCACCTTTGTATTTTGGAAGGATGTTCAATTTTGGATACTGTGATAAGTAGGATAGATAATGCAAGATTGAGACTTCAAGTCCACTGTTTTATAATAACGCAGGAGGTAAAACCGAAACCCGAGCCGCGGGAATCCAGGAATAGATTAAGATTGAGACTGTGATACGGCGTTTCGCCATAACGCGAGAGGATAAACGGTTATCGGACCGGCCGATGGAGGTAAAGGGCAAAGGCAGCGTTGTGCGAGATTGGCTGCGTGGTAACATAGGACTCTGATTAATCTCGAGGCTAGCCGCTGGTACCCGGGAATAAATGTGTGAGATTAACGTTGCGATAGCTGTTTGTCTCCCAGCCCGAGAAGTCTGCGCGCAGCAGCTGCTCAAATCCAATGCGACCGACTTGGATTTTCCAGTAGCGCGCGCGCCCGATGTCAAACCAGCCACCTGAATCCTTCACCTGATAGTGTGCGGGTAAGAGTTACAGCAGTGGATGCGTCGTTAGATGCGGGGTGAGAGAGAGGAAGATCTGGGCTTTAACAATGGACTCGAACAACGGTAGATAGCCAGAGGCCCAGAGCCAGAACAGCCAGTCTTGCTCAACGTTAGCGCGGGATCTGAGAGTTGAATAGGATGAACCGGAGATGGCGTGGGCTGTTAACATCGTCAGCAACCGCAGCAGCGCGCAGTAGTCCAATGTAGATGTCCTCCCCAGGTGGGATATGAACACGAGGCCGAGATCGAGGGCTTTCAGATCGCTCTGTCGGTGAAGAGACGCACCAGAGCTTTCTCCCGTCGTATATGGCGGGGGCAGGTGCAATCGTCGTACCGAGGCCACGGTGCGTACTCACCACGTTCCTTTGGCGATTTGTTGAAATTTTGCGCTCATGCAATCTACAGTTATGATAGAGGTGAGCAGGTCGCGCATTGCAATTTTGCCAATTAATCAGTCAATATTTTGCAACATAGCGATGTCCCTGGTCGGTTTACACCTCAATCTCAAGAAACACTCCACTTATTTGACCGTCAACCAGGGTTCCATTCTCAGATAACGTGCTTCTCGGCCGACGGCGTTGGCATCGCGGTACTCACCAACGACAACTTTGGTGAAGTGATGAAAGAAGTGATCAAATTTCGCATTATCAACGAAATTTTTGGCCTCGATCCAATGGATTGGGATTCCAGGTGTGCACTGATACTATTTGACTGCTTCCATCTGCTCCCCAAGGTTAACGTCGTCTCCGCCCCTACACTAGATATCAAGCCGGATTACAGGTGGCCTATGCCAACCCCCCCGAGCACGCCCGCACTACCGAACACATCTCTTCCGCTCCCATTCGCTGCCATGCAGGGTGCGTACAGGAACCGCGGGTATGGGCGCGACATTATGTTCTGCATGCCTACCACCGCCGCCGCGCACTGCCGTACGGTTCTCGCGGATCTCAACAGCACGTTCCCCACTGCCCTGGCAACGGCAGACCTCTTCTGGGCATAGGACCACTTCGATCTCAGCTATGTGACCCTCACGCATTTCGAAGGCGCGGTGTTCAACCTCATGGGCTGGGTCGTAGCCGTGCGTAATTTCGTTCACCTATACGTCTCATGCTTGCTCACGGACATGCATGCGCTTTTCTAGCCCACAGGTAATGCGTCAGCTCCGCTATTCACGTACGGACCGATAGGGGGAAGGTGAACCCAAGGG
Source organism: Mycena leptocephala (assembly GCA_029378395.1). Taxonomy (NCBI): domain Eukaryota; kingdom Fungi; phylum Basidiomycota; class Agaricomycetes; order Agaricales; family Mycenaceae; genus Mycena; species Mycena leptocephala. The sequence goes on along the minus strand of JARJLF010000270.1, from coordinate 143,192 downwards.
TAATACCGTCGAGGCCAGGTCGGAAGTATGGTTCGATGCTCTCGGCATTTAACATAGATATGGGGTGGATAAAAACTTCTACCGGCTGATATTGGAGTAACAACGGAGTATTTATCCCCGATTTTCTTCTAATTATGTCATTTTCTCCGAAATTCGTCTTAGATTTAAGTTTTTCGTTGCTGCCGCATGTTCATGTGGCCACTAGGTCCGGACCTCGTGCAGCTCTCTCGATGTCTTGAACAGGGAAAAGTTAGTGTATACCTACCGAAATCAAGCTGTTGAAGTACGGACCCATTACGGGAAGCGAACGAAGCATTCTGGGATCGTACAGCTGTAACGACGAACGCACAGGACTATACCAACGAGTGCATGGCCAAACCGGTTTCTAATGCGGATCGAAAGATAGGAGCCTCGTCCAAAGTCCTAGTTGAGATTCAGGAGGCGTAAAACCTTCAGGCATTCCGAAATTTAACTCCCAAGATACACTCTCCCTTCATACGCCTTCAGCTCTACTTCACTCATCTGACCATGGGGGATCTCAGTATAATTCCCAAACGCAAGCCCGAGTTTGGACCAGTCCTCGCCCTGGGGGAGAGCAAAAGTGACTTGTCGAGAAGTGAAGTTCAACACAATCAGCGCGCGCGCATTCTTGTACGAGCGTGTGTATGCAAAAACCTCTTCGTTCTCCGGCGCGAGGATGGTGAAGTCGCCGTAAATCTAGGTCGTGAGAGAGTTAGTTTGAATACGACTTGACAAACAAATATATAGTGTACGTACCAAGACCTTGTGGTCCTTGCGGAGTTGAAGGGCTCGTTTCCAGAAGGCACGGACACTCCGTTCGTCGTCCACCTGGGAGGCCGCGTTCCAGGTTTCGTAATCTTCGTTCACGCGCATCCAGGGCGTTCCAGTGGTGAACCCTGCATGGGCACTTGAATTCCACTGTGAATGGAAGATCATATTAATATGGCACAACTTGAAGCACCTCTGCGGATTACCTGCATCGGCACGCGCCCATGGTCCCGGGCCTTCTTCGATAAACCATCGAGGATATCGTTCATATCAACCTCGTCTTTACCTGACTCGCGCTTGCGCTTCTCCAATATTCTGCGGGCATGATCGCCTTGCGGTTCGTAGGAGAGAGAGAAACCACGTACTCATGATACCAATTTTGGGACGCGACATCCTTGTATTCTTCTATTCCCCACGTGCGCGGGAAGTTCTTGAGACCTAGCTCTTCTCCTTGGAAGACATACTGCGTCCCGCCAAGAGTCACCTCCAGCACCGCGAGCAGCTTCGCCGAGACGGCCCGCCATTCCTCCGAATCATTGCCCCACCGAGAGGTAGATCTTGCCTGGTCGTGGTTCTCGATAAACACGCTGGACGAGCCAGTCAGAGGATTTGTGTCTCGCGTTCGTGGGTAGCACGCACGCGTTCCAAAACCCCGCGTCGCGTTCGAATCTCTGCCATCGTGTGACGATCTCTTTGAATTCGGAGAGCTTCCAAGGGCGGTGGATGAACGGCGTGCGCTGTGCGGTGCGCGGGGAGTCTAGGTCGATGAGCTCGAATTGGAATACCATGTTGAGCTCCTTGTTGGCGGGGAGCACGTATTTTGCGAGCTCTGCGGCGGAGTGTGTGAAGGGCGTTTCGCCGACGGTGATCAAGTCGTGCTCTGTGGGAGTCGAGTTGATGAGAATATATCCTTCATTGTGATGATACGCACTGGAGAGGACTTTAAGGTTCATTTCTTGAATATATTCGTGCACATGAGGGCTGCGAGTAATCAGTCTCTTTCCGAGCAAAGAGTAGAAAAAAAGATACCCATTTGCAAAGAAAGGACTTGCATCTTGATATTCATCCCCAGGAATAGTCACTGGGGCATCGGGTAGGCCATCGACCTTGGAAATAAGGTTGATGACATCCATCTGAATAGAGCTACATTAGCGCCACGACAAGAGAACAGATAAGACAAAGTTCAAGACGCACACGGAAGCCGTCACACCCGCGATCGATCCAGAAGGTCATGAGGTCCCAAACAGCTTGTCGGACTTCAGGATTCTCCCAGTTCAGGTCTGGCTGTTTCGACAGGTACAAATGGAGATAATATTCGTTGGTCTTGCTGTCATATTCCCAGACAGAGCCTAGGTGAGGTGCTAAATATTGGATGGCAGAGCCGAAAATATAGGTACCTTGGAAAACGGATTTCCAATTATTCGGCGGATGACGATTCCCGGCTTCATCATATCTCGGAGGACGCCAGATGTACCAGTCGCGTTTGGAACTTGTTTTGGAGGATTTACTTTCGATGAACCATTCATGCTTGGGCTGATTAGTTGATCGTGCGATGAGGAATGAAATCAGCCATACCTCATCGGACGTGTGGTTTACGACCAGATCCATCCTAATAATCGCAGAATTAAAGGCAAGAACACCGGTCAAATAGCTTAAGGACGAACATGAGCTTCATGCCGCGCGCATGGACGCCAGCGAGAAGTCTGTCCCAGTCCTCCAAGGTGCCATACCTTGGATCGATGTTGCGATAATCCGAGCTGAGGGAAAGGCATGAGTACAAGCTCAAAAGTACCAGGACATCGCCACATATCGTAGCCCATATCGGCCAAAGGCGATCTGTAAATCGGCGAGAGCCAGAGCACATCGACGCCGAGATCTTTCAAGTAGTCCAATTTGCTAGCAATGCCATTGAGGTCGCCGATTCCGTCGCCATTAGAATCAAAGAACGATATAGGGTAGATTTGGTAGATCGCAGCGTCTTTCCACCATGTCTCGGGGTGGTCCACCATTGTCGTTGGTCGGAGAAGTCAAGGACGTGGGAAATGGTTAACACGATCACGTGTGTTTTGCCGCGGTAAACAGGGTCCCGACTTGATTTCAATCTTTCGGGTAAGTTTTCAAGAAGTAGCTACATCAATGATTGAGGCTAGGTTACAACATGCGAGGCACAAGCACCAAAATTGTTGTAGGGTCTGTCTATGACAGACTAAGGCTAGGTACCTAGAGAATGGTCTGTGGAGGTCTGCCTGGGTCTGGCTAGGTTGGCACAGGTAGGTCTAGGTCTGGCAGGATCTGTGTAGGTTGTAACAGGTGCTTGTAGCCACCTACGCAATCTGCGAGGCAAAACAACATTAAAAGGTACATCTAGGTCTGTGCAGCTGAGTTTAGGGAGCTACCCTCATCTATACTGACCTGAGTTTAGGCACCTTATTGGGTACTCGTAAAGCCAGACGGACATTACATGTAGTCACCTAGATGAGGGGCCGTGTAGGGACCTACACCGACCTAACCCCATCTGGCACAACCCACAGCACCTAGTCTCAGCTGAGTCTAGGACAGGTGGGAACGCAGTGTATTCGCACTCGAGAGCATGAGCGTGCATCATAACAAAGCGCGGATAAACATTCAGCCATGGAATGTACAGCTCTTGTTATCCGAGGGCACGGATACATACATGGATGATAATCGTACAATAAATCGAGAAAGAACCATTACCGACTGTTTGGAAGTGTTCACGGCGCAATGAATTGTCAGGTGCCTACGCAAGAGCCTTGAAAATTGATCGTCAGCATGAACTCTTCAACGTGGAGAAATACATGGAAGTGCAAAACAGATCGATTGGCACTATATGCGCATGCGTGCGATAATTGGCTAGGAGATTTAGATCATAAGGAGGAATGCGCAGGCAGACGACGACGAAAGATACGAACCTGAGGCAGGTGGAGACGTACGATCGCAGGGTGAGTAGTTCAACCGATACGACAACGTGCGGGCCGAAGGGGGTTATATGTTGGCGGCGCACAGTTAGGACTCCAGCGAAAATGAATAGTAATGCGAGATCCCAGGTTGCCACACCAGCAGGGAAGGCAAGACCAAGCGTAGATGAGATGAAAGAGACAGAGAATGACTGGGAAATGCGCAGCTCGGGAGCCAAACAGACGGAGACGCCCCGAATGGGACGGTGTATTCGTCCTTGGCTGCCACAAGTGTGCGCTCGGGGATGGGGAGAAGGAAGCGTGCCCGACTTTTGATGAAGAGCGGCAGTGCGCGTTGTTGAGGTTGCAATTTACAAGGGATGTGGTGCCGGCGGCCGAGGAGAACGGGGGGCAGTAGGGATTAGTGGATATTCTGGGAAAATTTGCATAAGGTTAAAAGTCGCACCTCAATTCGTGCAGCGGTACCTCTACCCATGGCATCCTCCTGTGCCGAATGAATCCTCGGCTGCGCGAGAGTGGGTGGTCGAGTGATTAGAGTAAAAGGCGTGCGATTGGTGAAATAGTAGGGCTTGAGTGCAGAATGTGGGATTTGGGGGAGGTGATAGGGCGAGCAGGCGGCGCACGCATTGTAGTTTGAATTCGGGGGAGGGGGATCAAGGAGAGATGGAGAGGGGAAGGGGTGCATGAGACGTGAAGAGGGATGAGTCAAATTAGCCGTCGGATTCGGATAACAGATAAGGATTTACGCACCTGAGGCCTTGTAGCAACATGGACACAGGTGGCACGCTCCGGTAATCGTTGAGTAGCGTTGAAAGCCTATTGGCGCATAAGGAATCTCAAAAAAGGGGGAGCAGGATAGAAGGATGACAAAGAAGGAAGGAGACTGGCGTGGAGACGCAGAGTAGGAGTGCAGGCGAGCAGGCCAAAGTAAAGCGCGATGGTGCGCGATGTAGAGCATTGCTGGGCTGTGGGTGCGATGTTGAATTGTGCCGTGAATTGTGCCGTGGAGAGAAGAGATACAGGGGAGGGCGGCGATGATGGATTGGGAGGCCGGGCGACGAATAAACGGCATCCTATGTAGAGGCGAGCCGCTCATCGGGATTGGAATCGAGGACCACGAGCTTGCACCTGCCCGCAGGGCTGCAGGCGTGTGGCGCGGAATGTCGTTAGGAAGGGGAGCCGGCCTTTGAGCTTTGAGGACGGACCATTGCGGTGGTCCCAGGTCGCGTGCGAGCACCATGATTTGATCATGATATCGAGCAGACCAATCGAAGACGACGTCCAAATTCCAATTGGGGAGTTTGCAGAACGAAGATGCCGTCACCTAAGCTCACGTGTCACGTCGCGTCTCATCCCCGGCCAAATCCGGCCAAACACGTCCGAAATCAACCCTACGTCATACAAGGCCCTTATCCGGATGTCATCTGCTTTCATATCAGATGAGACTGCTCAAAACTTCTGCCATCCCGTCCGTATTTGCGTTTTGGGCCTTGGTTTCCACAGCGGCCGCGCGTACGTGGTGCTTGCCTGTGTCACTGCATCAGACCGGTAGAATACTTCTCATACGCACTCGAGGCTGTCAGAAATGCGCGCCGCATTTACTTGGTATGATGCTGATTTCTGTAGGAAACCACGAGCTGCTCCGAGTCAATGAAAATAACCAGGCACGTCGATCCACCTATCCATTCATGGCTGTGGGTGAGCTTCTGAAGGGCCGCTGATGGCAGACGATAACGAAGAGCTAAAGGCATCTACACGATCTTCATAACCAAAAAAAAACAATTGGCTGCTTTACAGGGTTTTCGACATTTTCGGGCGGCGTGCCTTGTAGGCTACTCGGAGCAGATGGAATACTTCCCCACAGGCATCGTCTTCCTTTCTGGCCCCTCCGTCGGCACATCTCACTGGGAGGCATGCAGCCTCACTCGCCATCACATCGCCCGTGACAATCTATAGAAGGTGTCGATGAGAGCGCCACTTGAGACCAGCCACGAGGTCTTGACTGAAATGAAATATATGGAGGTGTGTGATGCGTGCATGAAAGCGGCCAGCGCTCGGTGCCAAACCGACAGGCAGGGTCTTTGGGATCGGCTGCCGCAAATGTTTTGGCGTACGACTTGTATGCGCTTCTAAATGAGAACATCCAAGTATATGCCCTCCCACTCTGACGTATCCTGACCAATAAAAGGACTGGCTACGGCAGAAACTCTATGGTGCTATTCCGAGTATAATCCTGTCAGCAGACACGTCTTTGCGGCAATAAACCGCATGTCCAATGTTTCTTTGGTATCGTATAAAGGTCCCCTTATCCCGCCTTGTCCATTGTTTAGGCAGTTATGATTCCATGATGAGCCGATCTGTGGGGTCAATTCAACCGGTCAATTCCCCGAGTCCCATAATAATTAGTTCGAGTCGGATGCCCTCTTGCCATGTTGGAAGTGCTCACTTGGAGCCACGGAAGAGTACGTCGTGGGGCCAGCTTGTAGCCATCCTGCGCTCTTTCCGTATGACTGGTTCCCAGTCGACTTAGTAGTGAAAGTTGAGCACTGGAACTTCGCACTTGAATACATCCTACTCTGATTCTGTCCCCTACCTGGAGGTGGTGCAGAGGACGCACTTATTGCCTGTGTTGATGTTGGGAGGTCCACAAGTGGATTTAGGTCAGTTCAACTCCCCTTGTGGGTCGCGGACCAATGGATCAACAGGTTACGAGATATCATTCGTACGCAGTCCTGTCATTTTCTTTTGTGGTGTACGAGATAAGCAACTGAGTCACCAACCTGACCTCACACTTGAACGTGACCGTGTTCAAGTTTGTTCATTGCTTTATTAATAGGGCCGGTTTTTTAACGCGGACATCCGACGGACCCACCGTCTGCTTCTGTTCCCATCCATCGCCTTTTATCGACGATGCCTCAGCCTAAGATTCACATCATTCTTGTGTCGGGGCGAACCAAGGTACAAGGGAACTCCATTATCACGGTTCAAACTCTCTAATCTGGTGTCGTACGAACAAAAAATCCCAGGCTTGGGGGCACAATGTTCACCAACTTGCAGCGACTCCCAAAGTTCTTGTGCTTATGGATGAGTCCAGACATAAAAGGAAGATGAGCATTTTAAACTGGAGTCAACGCTGTAAAGGTTCGCGCAAAATAACCGCGGCTGAAGAGGCCCTAGCGGGCTTTGCATCCTACATCCATCCCGCGTCCACCGTCGTGCCGGTGCAGTTGGACATCACAGACGACAAGTCAATCACGGAAGCGCATGTCACCATTGCCATTTATCTGAACGCCAAGGGGCTTCGTGGCCCTGCTGCTCCGTGACGGTCTTGGATGACTGGCTGACTCTTCTTTGATGCCTTCTTTGCGCTGTACGTCTGAAGTTTTCGTCACGCAGACAGATCAGAGACTTGGTACGGCATACAAAAATATTCAATTGGTTACATGGGGACACGACCACTTCCCGCAAACTCGGGGATGGAGGAACAGTGGGTATGAAAAGCTTACATCCATATTGCATCGTTAATTTGGCGATGCTAAATTCCCGACAGCATAACCACCTTCAGGCAAGAACGACAGGCGCTCCCTGGCACTCTTTATGAAGAGCACGTCGGATGCCTTGTCGTACTTTCGCTCCTCATAATCCCCCTGGACGAGACCGTGCGCCCGGAAAGCTGCCCAGGCCAGCTGCCTCGCGAGATCGTGGACATTCGCGGTAGCGGAAGCATCCAAGATGAGAAAGTATTTGATAGGAAATCGTTTGTGAAAGAAGAATGGGCGAGTACCGCGGCCTTTTGAGTCAGTTCCGGTCTTAAATTCGCCCGACAGGTATCCAGCCGTTTTTTTGTATGGATCCGCTCCGCCGCCATACAAGACGTTGAAGGCGGACCGCTGAACCTCCCAATTACCGCTCCCTGTGGGTCGATGGTGAACTGATTGGCGGGGCGCCTCGAATTTCCGCAACCGGACCTGATCAGTCACCCCTCCAAAAGTTTCGAGTTTGCGCGGCGGATCTGTATCGGAGCGCGTGACGACGGAAAAGAGGTCTGGTCGAGCGCGGAGCTCTTTCAAGAATGCGGTTGTAAAGTCGTCCGGCTCGTCACGAATGGCGCCGAAAATGTAAGCCCGCACTTCCATCTCGACCCACGTGACGCAGCCCGGCAGCTTGGCTGGAATCAAACTGGGAATTGGGCCAAGACGTTTGGCCATTTGGTCGCTGCCGTTGAGCATTCCCGTGACAATGACTCCACAAATGCTAAGATGGTTCCTTGTCGCTGTCGAGTCCCACGACGGGTTTTCCTGATTTCCAGTTGTGCAGAAGGAAGGCGCCGGCATTACAAATGCGCTCATCGTGAGGAAGAGATGCAACTCGTCAAAATTGCAGCAAAGACGGACATAACGATTTTCGACATCTTTCTGTTTTCCTCTGAAGTCAAAGCATCTGGACTATTGGTCAGAGTAGTTCTGGAACAAAAACTGCCCGACCTACCCACCACACCTTATTGGGAGCGGGTGCATCTCGTGAATTGTTGTAATCCAACCGCCCAAAACCTTGAAACGATTCTCTGGTGGTAGGATAAGCAAGAGCTGGACTGCTCTCTGTCAGCATCAAATAAAGCTCACCGAGACTCCCCATATTAGCGCTAGCTTCCGCACTATCCTTGATAAATATTGCCTCCGTCAACGAATCCTTCCACCAAGTCAACCCAAAGCCTAGTCGTTGTCCCAACATTCGGATAATTGATTGCACGTGGTCCCAACCGAAGGCATCGTCCATCACCAAGTCCTTGAAGGAAACCTTATCCAAAGCCATGACAAACAGATGAGGGTCATGAAATACGATTCGTCGAAAGTATTGCCCATATGCGTTGTCGATAATCTTTCTGAGCTTTCGTGTTTCTTCGGTGTCGGGTCGGGGCGGTTGATTGGTAAAACGATCGATCTCGGGCCAGAAATTGTCGGGGTCAAGGAACACCGCCAACAGCTTGAAATATACTTCACGACGACTGGGTCCCATCAGCAAAGCCTCTGCGACCGGAAGAAAACTTACAATCTCAACTTCAATGCAATAAGATCATCCTCCGCGTTTACAGCCGCCTCGTTCTTCCACTTTGTCTCGCTGAGGCGTAGGTAGGAGCTGATACGGTCGAGGCTACTGTCTTCCCCGGGGTCCGGGGAACTAGCTTGGAACTCGTGCATCCAATCCTTCGCCGGGTCGTTTGTCAGATGGAGAGACAGTGCTCGGGCCTCTAGAGCATCTCTGAGTTCCACCCCACTGTCATCTGCTTGGCGAGGAGCTTGATTCGGATTTTATGACCGTCATCCACTGAAGATCGATGTTTCATTTCAACGGTGTAGCACGAATAGGCGCGATAACACACCCTTCAAAAAAAACCTCTGGTGGTAAATCTCCCGCCCCGTACGTTCCTCACGGATGGCATTCACATATTTCTTCATCAAGCGCGCTTTTTCCAAAACAGTGGGACCGGAAGTATAACCCAATATCTCCTCTTTGGTTGGGATCAAAGCGCCGCCAAGTGTTTCGTCGACGAATTTCTGGGCTTGCTTGTACCGTTTGGTCATGGTCTGGTACTGCTCATGGTGTACGCGGCAGCGCTCGATTGGATTTCCATGGGTCGGAGTCGCCGGGCAGCGGGTCACCTCGTCGTCCAGAAGCGTTGAGCATTGTGCGGGGAGAGTACGAGGCATCGGCTTTGAGCCTTTGCGGTGCTTTTTGGAAGGCATCGGGCGTGTGGGGTCAAGTTGCTAGGGCCGACCAAAGACCTACTCGGATGTCAGATGGGTTCCCACGATTTCACCAAAGGCGGAGATGGGTAACAGGATCCTAAATATACCGCGAGTATCCCATAGTCCGGACGTTCTGGATCTGATGACCTCATGCAGATAGTCCAAGGCTAGATGCAAGAGAGACCAATTGAGAGCGTCTCGGCATAGTAGTTGCGGTTACAGCCCGTCAAAAACGGACAGCAGTACGGTTGCCAACAAATCCCAGCTTTGCAGCTTCCATTTTCCATTTCTTTCTTCTTTCCATGTATCTGACCCTCTCCCGAGCCCTCTGGTCGCATTCCACAGTAGCTTCCAGCCTACTGGTGGTGCCCTATTACCGTCCAACTGCTCAATGCAGCCATATCCAGCCGTCAGGTCAGCGTACCGTAGACGACCCAGTCGAGGCTGCAACCGATGTCCCGCACTTATCTCCGTATTGGCTCATTGAATTAACTGGGAGGGGTGCAGGATATGAGTAGTGTGAACACCGGCATTGAGGATTCTGGTGCATGAATATTACATTACTCCCTTACATCGAGTCCAACCACCATCTACTGCAGATTCGAAACCATGGAAAGTGTTTCCTCACGGGACTGCTGCGTCATCCTACCTCCTCCTCGTCGTCGTCCTTACCATCCATCGCTCGACGCGTGGCACGCGCCGCCACGGCTATATATCATACAACGACGTACGACTGTGTATGGGCTGGCAGCCGCTACCGCTGCGATGGCCTGTCGCTCTGTCGACTCGCGGGGACCCAGGCGCTGGTGCGACGGTGTGGAAGGGCTAAATGCCTGGGGTGCGGATTCTTGAAGAGGTTCGGTGGCTAGTCGATTTTAGGGGAAGGAGGCGATAGTGAAATGAGGGTATAGATAGTGTGATAGAGACGTGGATTGAGAGCATAGCCGTAGGTGTGCGGGAGCCAGGGTAGAATGCAATATACTCACGTTGTCGAGAGAGGTATGGAAAGAGAAGAGAGTGTGTGTGTGTAAAACTAAAGGTGGAGAATAATCGAGGGGGCTGGGCCAGGCGCGAATTCAATGTGTGGGTGAAATTCGCACGCGCGCGACAGAGTAGAATGTAATAAACGCATTTTTGCGAGAGAGGGAGCGATAGGGAAGGGGAGTGGTGCGTATAAAAAAAGAAAGACCGTAAAAGTGAATAATAATCGAGGATAAATAAATCCTGCGGGCTGGACGCGGCGCATAGCCCGAATCATCATGTAACGTGCTTGGTTGATATTGCTTGGACGTCCAAACGAATCTCGTACTGTGGTATGGTATGCATCGGTCTTGAATCCGTGACACTTTTTCCAGAAACGCAGTTCTGATTAGAACTCTTTGGGGCTGCGGTATCTATGTACACGCTCATATGGCAGGACTTGCTTGCTCAAGCAAGACAGGGAACGAAATCAAAATCAAAAATTCTTTGCAATCCCTACACAATCAAAATTACCCCGGCGTGAGGCAAGCAATCCACAGGCACTGCCTATCTGGTCCGTATTCTGTGGATGACATTCGAGGCTGGCTTGTCCGCCAAAACCGAGTTTGTATCTGTTGAAAAACCGACTTTCACTAATGCTTTGTTAGTTGCTACTTGGAACATGCTGAAGGAACTCAAATAGCGGGACGTGAGGAGTCGTGACTGTTTGTAAGTACAGGGTCCACATGCTGCTCGACACCTTTTGGCATGTGTTCCGCTTGGTGGATGGACACCCGTCTGCTGATTTCATCATGCTCTGGGAGAGTTTGCACGACGACATTCCCAGGACCCATGGATGAGCAACATGAGCTTCCGCTGAGCCGTACCAGGGGACCGCCTGATGCGTCTGCTCGGGAGCAGCTCCCCAAGCATATTTTTGATCTTCAGGATGCTGCAAATGGAGTACCGCGATGCGGGCCTTATTTTGTTGCATTGTGTCTGTAATTTGCCGTATATCGCACTCTGTAGCAACCACGCGAATGACATGACGCGTTATTGAATATTTTGATCAACGCGTGCTCACTATATCGCTCCGGATGTCGACGCAATCCACCGTTAGACTGCGGACTCTGAAAAATGACGTGTTACACTGTGCATGCTCGACCTCGCGGGCATTCAAACTTGTCTTGCAAGCCCTTTTTGACTCTTTGCGTGTCTCTAATGCATGTATTGTCTCGTGTCTGTAATTCGTTGTATCGCGCTGCATTAGCTGTAATCAAACATGTGCTCGCATGACGCGTCGAATGAACAACGCGTTTGTTGAAAATCTTGACATGTCCCGAAAAGGCAAAAAAAAAAGGGGGGGGGCACCTGGCGTATAGGGTCAAAAACTCACAAAATACTTCCGGAATTCAAAACAGAAAACTTGTCCACCACGCAATTTTATATGCTTCTATGACTCTTTTCTCTCAGACTGTTCAAGGATCCATGGTGTCATGCATACTCGATCCTTCAGTGCAATTGTGACAGCCTAGCGAAGGGTTAGGAGACAAACAGAAATAAATGTGGTACGAAATCAATCCATCGATCAACTTAGAATGTGCCAGTGCAGCGTCTCTACCTGAGCCTACTTATTTAGAACTACCAACAACTCGTACGAATCAGGCAAGGGAATCTGCCAGACAGAGGGCCCCAGAGTGACTTCACGCAGTCTGAGATACTGCCGACTGAGCGCCGCAATAGCAGCAGCCCTTCGGTCTCTAGAGGGGCGACTTGCTCCTTTGGGCGGCCGAATCTGAAGCAGGGTTATGTTGGCGGGAACTCGACGAGGCGAGGGAGATCCGGCGGAGAAAATCCTGAAAGGGGTTGGCATAAACGTTGCTCACTGCATACATATCATGGATGATTCTTACAGAGTAGGTCCCGGAAGGAATCGCCGGGAGTGGTGGGGCTTGTTTGGGCGTGCACTGGAAGGAGAAAGTCAGCATTATTCGATAAGTACACGAGTGCTCAGACTTGCAGCTCGATTCAGGAGGTTCGGGGGATCCGCCCACAGGGAAACTGCGGCTAAAGGTGTTTGGGCGGGTTTGCTCGACGCACGGGCAGAGGATGCTCTTTCCGAGTCTGAGAGTACCTCGGCGGGGAGGTTATCGAAGGCCTCCTCATCGTTGAGCTCGGGGAGCGCGTGTCTTCGTGGAGGTCCTCGCCAGGTTGAAGCCGCAGTTGAATGACGCATCGATTTACATCCTTCTCAGGGATATCCATCGATAGTTCGGGGAGCGTGGGGAACATCGATGCGATAAAGCCAGGTTTCGATTGTCGAGGAGGTACAAGGAATGACGAGGGATCGAATGGGGATGGAACTGCGCGAGATGTCGATAAAGACACCTTTCATGTCGTCGATGGGACAAGGTTGCTGGGATCCTGGTTTAGCACCGTAACTGCGCTGATTGGGCCGATTCAATGTCAACAATCCAACTATGTCCCATGGCACTGTGAGATTTTGGAGAAGAGGAAGGACGTGCTGAGGAAGATACTGGGGCAGATGTGTCCCGGAGCTTCTGGAAATGGATGGTATAATCAGCAATTCGAGCCGTGGACACCGCTTCAGGAGATCCAGGAGGACATCTGCCTTGAATAGAGCATGCAATGATAAATGCCCGAGGTTGGACAACATCGCGTCTCCAAATCCAGCGATCAGCGAAGTGGATTGGACTTCAGCGTGCAGATTGAGCTCGAGGAGACGGTCTGGGTACACGAGCTGGAGACGACCTTCAGGGGATGCACTCTCGTCACTAGCGTTTCTCCGAAAGGCGGTTCCACGTTGTCTTGTTGCGCAAATTGTGAGGCGACAGAGGTTCAGGAGGATACCCTCCAGCGGGATGATCTTGCACTCATCAAGAATGAGCTCCTGCAACCGCGACAGCGAAGTCAAAGTTTGGCGGAAACTTATGTCAATGATCATTCCTTGAATATCCAAGCAGGTCAGATTCTGATAGAGTCCCAGAGTGGCCAGGAAAGTTGTGCGGACTCTGTCACACATGGCATTGAAGGACCCAATGTGCCAGATATGCGAGTAATCTTCCACAACTCTCCGCACGAGCCGCTCCGCCCTCGTTGCGCCTGGCGACAAGGGAGTGGTCCAGCGTTGGGGCAGCGGGGGCGCTGAGCTAATCTTCCAATTCCGAACCGCCAGGACGAGCGGCGTTCCCGCCAATCTGTCCAGGCGGACTGCCACGCGATGGAGGCGGTGGGTACGCTCGACCCAGTTATCGCGGTTGAGCCCTTCGACCAGCGCTGCAAAGTCAGCGCTTTGCCGCTCAATCAAAGGCGGGAAGTAGATCGAAAGAGCTGGCACACCAGTGATAGGCGGCGGCGTTGGCGAGTGGAAGCAAGTATCCAGCATGCAAGCCAGATTTCGACGGGGAGAATGTGGAGGTAGGAAATGGGTGGTTGCATGGTGGTGGAGGTGGTGGTGGTGCAAAGTAAAGCCGTGAATTAGGTTGACATTGGCCGCAGTTCGCAGCCGTGGCAGTTGGAGTCAGTTGCGTTGCCATGAGAACATGGCCATTCCCACAGTTGACAGCTGTGAAAGAGGGGATTACTTACTATTCCCAGTATTGGTTGACTTCCCATAAGACTAAATAATTTCTGCTGAATATCCAAGGGGTGCCGGCGATATCGACATCTAAGGTTTAGTCCCGAAATCTCACTGCGTTGGTTCCCATAAGCAATATAATTTCAACCGCTACAATATCCATTCTAATACAACCATATCTCTGCTTGCCCATTCACTTTTCCTCCTTCTACTTGGCCTTGCTACAAGGAATACATTCTCGCTAGCTTGACGCTACGGCGGGCCATTCCGGCGCGTTTCGGAACGCAATCATACGTTTTACACAGTCGAGGGCTGCCCAGTTGCATGAACATAATGATGGCCAAGCTATCCCGTCAAACACGTTGCGGCAGCTTCCAAATCTGTTGATTCAGCACGAATATAATCTAGAACGGGGGTCGGGACCCCCTCCACAGACTATAGTAAATTAAGGTTTGAAAGAGGGTCGACACTGGAAAATCCGATGGGATCCTGACAGGTGCCTCGGCATCGCTACCGGAAGCGTAAATACATTCTGAAAAAAAGTATCTGTGCTTATGGGAAGTCACCAATTATTCACCATTCATTCCATTCTTCAGTGGAATATCACGGTGAGGAGTTCCAGGCCTAGATCCAACTGTGTGATGCCATTGAAAGGTCGAGTGCTTCCAGCCATGGGCGTTGCCGGAGACGAACCCAAGGCGGAGGACCCTATATGATTATTTTGCGTAACTAGGTAAGACCGTCCTCGAGTCTTGGAAATAACACCCCAGCCAGTGGTCCAAAATAAAGAAACAATCAAGAGGGTTTTCAAAAAAAGCAGCTCACGGTCGAGTTCTTTCTCCATTACGTACCACATATATCGACTGACCTAGTCTGTACAGAACTGGGTTACCATAGAGTTACTTATGGGGTATGTCCGCGGGGGAAAAAAAAGTATGGGTTAAAGCAGAGGAGACCGTAGTTCAAACTTGAAAATTGGATTAGATGCCACCGAACTCGGAGAATTGTCAAGTCTGCCAGCCTGCGGCTCCATTATTATAACATGGAAAGGTGGTCACATTTTCTTAAGTAGTTACCGATCCATACACACCTCGGTGTACGTACCTATTTGTATCCCGACAACCATCCTCCTCTCGAACGCCCGGACTGACCCACGGAGTTTCAGTTTCACATCTTCCCCACCAGGCCGACCAGCGAGGCGCACATCGAGACCAGCGCCGCAGAGCGCCTCGAAGCGGTCTACATCCACGGCCTGAAGATACCCACAGCTAACCCGGGAACTCACCATCGGCAGCGGCGTCGTGCATCCGCACGCGAGGCAAGGAGGGCGCAGGTGCTGCTGTGAGCTGGCGGAGTACAAGGCGAGGAAGGCTGAGTCCGCGTCGTATACGTGCTATGCGAGACGGGCAGAGACATGCACTCAGCGCGGACACGCGTTGCAGTGCCAAAGCGTCGAAGAGGCAGTGGTTACGTGAGGAAAGATAGGTCGAGCGTGGGCGTGCGCTCTAGGCGCACGATGAGCGGCACCCGCACTGCGGCGAGGAGGGTGTAGAGGGCGTAGGTGTCGTTATGCAAGGAGGGCAGGGATACGAGAGCGGACACGCGGCGCAGAGCCAAAGCCGCGAAGAGGCGGCGGGTACGCGGGCGAATCGGGGTCGAGAGCGCAGGGTTCGGTGCATCGAGGCCATGGACGGCTGCGTAGTCTACATAGAGGCGGCGTAGCCGCGGGATGGGTGTCGGAGCCGGGTGGAGCCCGCACGCGATTAGGTGAGGTTGGGCGCAGCACGCGGCACGCAGGATCTGGAGGTGGTGCCCAAGGCGTTATCTGTGCATGTGCCCAAGGCCAAGACGCGAGTGAGGACGGCTAGGGATGGGGTGCGATTTGTCCGTAGCCGTACCCGTGAGAAACACCTCGCGCAGCGCGGGCAACAGCGGCTCGGGATTCGACGCCGCGGAGCCAGGGGAGCCGGGGTTTTGAAGGACAGGCCAGTGGAGGCGCGCCGCAGTCGTCCTAGGTGATGTCGCGTGCCCTCTCCCAGCGGACGATGGGCAGGGTAGAAGCCCCAATATAATGTGCAAATTGCAAGGGTACGTCTGAAGATCTAAAGCAGCCAAAAGTACGATACTGCAGTATTTCACAAACTATTTTATTGCTCTTTTCAAATATAATGACACATGTCGACAAAAAAAAAAAACTTTGAGAGCTTCGGGGATTTCGGGCATGTCGGTGCACTGCTACTGATCAGTTGGCATCCGCGTTAAGCAAAACCAAACAACACATCCTTCTTCGGCTCCTCATCGCAACATCTTCACATTCTTGGCCTATCTATCATGCCCAACCGCCGGATCAGTGATGATGCTATGCTTTGCCTAGAAAACCGTGGACGAGATACCACTGCCGAGGTCCTCAAAATCGCACAATTGTCTAGATCAACGCTCTATTGGGCCCGGAAGCAAAAGCGCGAGACAGGCAGTGTTGCGAGGGCACAAGCACATGGGCGTGGTCGTCCTCGAACATTAGCAGAACTAGATGCCGACTATCTTGTGCGCTTGGCAAAGCACAAACCCACTATGTTTCTTGACGAGTATCGTGAACGTCTCGAGCGCTACCGTAATCTCCCAGCATCCCTAGCCACGATACATCGCACATTTATCCGAGCTCGTATGAGCCTCAAAAGAGTACAGAAAATGGTGTCAGAACGATGTCCTCTCAAACGAGCAAACTACTCCCGTCGCATTTCTATCTATCCTACCTCATATCTCATCTCAATCGATGAGGTCTCCAAAGATGATCGCATCTACGCACGCATTTTCGGCCGCTCTGAAATCGGATTGCGCACTGAGGCCGCTCAGCCATTTGTCCGCAAACGGCGTCTCACTGGAGTCGCAGCACTAGCATTAGGAAAAGGAATTATTGGAGCAAAAGTTGTTGAGGGGTCGCTCTGCCAAGAGAGCTTTCTTGAATTTCTCAGGGATAGTGTTGTACGTTCCATCAAGTTTGGTTGCAATTGGAGGGCACTGACATTGTATAGATGCCGTTGACAACACCATACCCGGGTCCACGAAGTATCCTGATTCTAGATAACGCAAGAATTCACCATGGCCCTGAGATTGAAGAACTAGCCCACAACTATGGTGAGTCACCTGGGCTTGCTCGTACTTTCTTTTGCTGATGTTATGCAGGTGTACGCATTGAGTACCTTCCGCCATACTCACCCGACTTCAACCCGATTGAGCAAGCATTTTCGGTAATCAAATCATACCTTCGCCGGATGGGTATCCACTACTTTAATGAGCATGCTGCATACTATGAGATGTACCGCACATTTCAGGAGGTAACTCCAGAGATGACCTATGGTTTCTTTCGTCACTCTGGCTAATTGATTACTTCAATTATTTCTGTACAACCGTTGATACAAGGCAATTATTCTACTATTGATACAACAAGCAATTACTATACTATTCACATCATTCTCCCTCCCCCATAATCCAACGATCTTGAGCATCACGGACATCAGCAATTTCGGTGGGATTGAGACGTGCCTCCTCTAAATGAGTGTTTTTCAAATGACGCAGTGTATGAGGACCAGTAATGGAGTATGCGTGCAACTTCTCGAAGATTCCTTGGCCCAGGCTAAAGCGATGACAAAACATTTCTAAAGGCATTTGGGCCGCAATACGAGGGTGTGGGAGGGGAGCTGGTTGATGGGATGGGCAGATATGATTGGCAGAACGACAGTTCCGGGGAGCGTCAGATTGATCGTAATATTGGAGTCTTTAGCAGAGGCTTTCTGAGTTGCACGATTTCGGACTAGGGCAAGATCTTCTGGATCGGTGTCTAAGTGAGAAAATATCTCGGTAGTATGGTTAGCATACCTTCATCGTCTGGACTTGCAGCGCGCGAGCCCATGGCAAGCAGAGAGAATGAGGCAAAGAGGAGCCGAAGAAGGACGCGTTGTTTGGTTTTGCTTAACGCGGATGCCAACTGATCAGTGGCAGTGCACCGACACGCTGTGGAAGAGAAGGCTTGTCCTGAGGTGGACAAAGGGAGTGTCCGGTCGTGCAGGCGACAGCGCCGAGCCGTCAGCTGTGACAAGAGATCAACTGAAAGAAATCAAATCAGGCGTAGATCAATGAATAGGTGAATAATATATGAAACTTAGCTCAGATTGCTTGAATGAGGGTGGATTCGCACGCAGATGCTCAGATATCATTGTATACGTGGCGGTACGAGACAAAGGTGGAAGATGCCGTTACAGGTCCGTGCAAACAAGTAAATACGATGAGTCAAAATCATGTATGTAATAGAGTCCGTGGATGAAAAGCCGCTGCTAAAGTCAACCCAATCCCAGCAATCCGGGAACTACGCAAAGACATGATAGGGAGAAATACGCTGCCCCGCTCAGCGCCGAATGTGGGTGCCCATCCACTTCGAATCGATCCCCAGCGTAGTCCGAGATGCCCGAGCACTTGGATTCACTTGTTGCATTGGCAGTACGTAGAGAATAAAAACGAAATGTCTGTGTAGAATCAAAGGAGGTAAGTACAAGAATGTGTTGGGATGTAGAAAAGCTCAATGGAAGGTATCCTGTGTGTGTTCTGGAAATATATCTCGAAATAATGATGAACTTCGCTCAGTGGTGGAAGGAGTAGATCTTTGAACGTGCAGCTGGCAAAGGAGTCTGTGAGAAAAAGAGTGGCTAAAATGTGTTTAGTAATAAAATGTGCGCAAGCGATGGAATAGAACAATAAAACAGAAACTTGACGTGTTATGTGCCTGTGTTTGGTTGACGCGTGCAACCGGCCCGAGACGCGAAGGCGACGAGCGCGTCGAGTCGCACTTCCACAACGCCCGAAATCCCCGAAGCTCTCAAAGTTTTTTTTTTTTTTTCGACATGTGTCATTATATTTGAAAAGAGCAATAAGCTTGCATAAAACTTGCGCCATGGTGTCAAAAACTTGCAGCAAATACAAATTCCGAAGAAAAAACCCTTTGCGGTGGAATAAATGTGCATTTTGATCGCCATAATACTGCAACAGCACGCTATGAATGGTGTTTTCTAATCTCATCATATCAAATTGCGCATGGCAAGAAAACCGCGAGAGAGCCGCGTAGCACTAGCGCATACCACTCAAAAAGCCTTGAAGAAAGTGTTCTGTTTCCTCCTGTTGCGATTCTTGCGAGTGTCAGAGTCAAAATTGTCTTTTTGTAGATCGTACGGCAGAACCCCTTCCCCCATCGATCGCCATCATGATCCAACCACGTCATTGAAATCCATTCTTCTGCACCGCTATAGTATGAACTCAAGCCCGGGAGCGAGTCTGGTCTCAGGCATTCAGGATATCTCGGCGTTCCTCCCCGTCATAGGGACGGAGCAGCGCGAAAGACACGTTGGCGAAGCGCTTGACGGCGGCTTCCTTTATGCGGCGGCCACACCGCTGTCGCTATTCGGAAGTCTCGGGATTGTCAAGTCAGGAACCGCAATTCTGTGTGCCAGCGTGTCTGCTCGGACTGTATGGTTGCTTGCGGATGCCGGTTTCAATCTTGAAGGATCCGTTTCTGCCATGATGGGTACTGCTAGATCGCAGCGAGGTCCAAGCACTTCTCGAGCAGTTCCTGTGGTACGGACCCGCTTCTGAAAAAGGAAAATCAACAGGTACAGGACAGACTCGCATTATGGGAAAAAGACTCCGAGAGAGACATCGCTCAAACTCGGCCTGGCCGCAGCGATTTTTACGCCATATCCCCATAATTTGGACGAAGAATTGCTTGGGTTGACTATAGGACACCGGTGCACGCTGTTCGACCTCTCATTCTGGCTCCACGATAGTGAACCACCTGAAAATCTCTTCATGAGGAATGATGCTCGGGGTATTCTACTTGCAGGCTGTCATGTCCGATGGCTCCCGTGGCTCACCCATCGAACCCCCTCATTTTGGGAATCATGGAATCGGGTTCGACATTCCCGCAGAAACCCGACGGCAACTCGGAGCTATTGCGACACTTGCGAGACATCGGAATCACTGGGCAAAAAACACTCCGATTCCCAAGGGCGACGATACGATTTCTTAGTTCGGCTTTTCAACTTCATTCACCTCGATGGGAGCTGCAATGATGGCTCGCGACGACCCGAAGTCGGAGCCCAGCGTCCTTGTCTTCAACACGGCATGGGCGGGGCCATTCCGAGTTAACTTGGTCCATGCGATACCACCCGAGGGGGAAACAGAGATCGCATGGAGGCTCGACACACCAGAACCCTCCACGATGATGGTTGAACGAAATGTCAGCGATGTCACTTTTCAAGAAAACAGTTTTACGATTCAAGTCGCGGAGCCGGGGGTTCATCAACTTAGTATCACTTTCACGCGCCCCACGTGGCACGAGAGACGCTACGCGTTGCGAAAGGTCTGGGTGTCTGGGGAGGAGGCCATCGAAAATGAAAGCGATGACACCGAGGAAGACTCAGAGAAAGACGAAAGTGAGCAAGAAGAAGGAAACGTGAACGAAGGGGAGTCGGAGGGAGACGAAGGTGAAGGCAGTGATACAGAAGGAGAAGAATTGGAGGTGGTTGACGATATCGACTCGGAGCCGCACGGAGAGATGTCGATCTAGAGATCTGTGATCGAGGTTTAAAAACATTCCAGGATCGAAAAAAACGTTGGCTGCGTGGTTCTGGATACCGAATAGATATGGTCTACAGTTCAACAATCGTAAATTCTAGGCACGCGATGAGCGGCGTCATCGGCATCGGCGGAGAGACAGGAGGGAGGGTGAACGGGAGCGCCGGAGGAAGGAGCGGACGGGGTACGGTGTCGAGGTCGAGGGGGTTGTCATGGCCATGGGAGCCGTCTTCGTCTGCGTGGTCTATGTAGAGGGAGGACGGCTAATCGAGGCCCACAAGCCCGCACGTGATTAGGTTGGCGCAGCGCGCAGGGTCTGAAGGTAGTGGCGCAGAGCGTTGTTATCTGTACCTAAGGCCAAGGCACGCGGATGGATGGATGGGGTGCAATTTGTCCATACCTGTGGCCGTACCCGTACTGCGCGGCCGTGAGCACATTCGGGGGACGATTCAGAGATGGAAACCACTTTATCTACGTGAAAGCACCATTTGTGACGTCAAAGTGCATGTCAAACGGCTAGGAAATCTTGAGTCGGTGCGTTTCTGAACCATTTTTCGAAACTATTTATCGGTGAGGAAATGCAGAATCGCTCGCAATTGTTTCTACTTACTGTCTGTGGGCGAAAATCTACTTGAACCACTTTCCAGCCCTCTGGAAGCAATTTCGGTGGGTGGTTTATAAACACGGACTCAAGACCAAGTGCATTCCACTCTAGCTCGTACACCACCTGTGCTTCACGGCGTGCTGGACAACAAATCTTGCTCGGTGCTCATTGCCACCGCTCAATGCTCAGTCCTCAGGGATCCAATCAGCTTCTGTGAGCATGCCGGGCTCCCACGCCAAATTCATCCCTCAATTAAACAAATTCCATGTTTGGAATTCCATGTCTTGAGCCTGGGACATCCGAGCTGCCTGGATCTCATCTCAGGGGCTCGAGCTGATCCTTCTACGCAGGTTACAGCCATTTTTGTGCCTCTCTGAACTCAATGCCTCATCTGCATCACAACACGGCACATCTTAACTCCGATGGTGAATTGCTGAACGGGAAATGAACCTGCCGCCGCAGATGGCCGTACTGCTGTGTGATTAAATCAAAGCCACTGTATTTTTGGGGTTCGGCACCAGATTAATACGATGGTGAGGCCCACACATGCATGCATGATATTCTGCAACACACTGGCACCAGAGTGAGGTTTGCTGACGTTGGTGTTGGGAGGAGTGTATCTGCATGGAGGTTGCGAGTCAGAGCCACCTCCCCACGGTGCCTTGTCCTCGCGGTGCGAGATAGGCGCCGATGGAAGCACTGGGAGTGATGCCACCGGACATATACATTGCATTGGGCCTGCTTTCAACGTGGTCAATATGGATATGGCAGGATCTATCTTAAGATGAGAGTTAAATGGAAGGAGTGATCGGTATCGATGGTCCCATGCCTGTACAGCACCTTGCAACCACGTTGGTGGGGCACGGATGTCTGACATATATAAGATCGATTGCCTGGCCTTCAAGCTTCTCGACTTTTCCCCTCGTAATCATGTCCGAGTTGAAAACTGTGTGAGCATTCCGGACCTCCTGTCGAGACTGTTGATTGAATTCATGTCCTTTGATTGGCATTCAGCTTCACAGTAAGCACATGCCTATGTTGATGCTGCCAGACCATACTTAATCTGTTCTTACAGATATCTGTGTCACGTCCTTGACTAACCCCCATGATGATCTTCCGGGTGACATGAAAATGTTTGCCCAGCTCATCATCGAGGAGATTAATTTCCTGCAAACCTTACCGTTGGTGTCCAAGCAGGCCCAAAGGAGTTGGAAACTTGGGTTTGGGTGTAACATGTGAGTGTAGGGGCCCTCATGCAAGACATAGGATTCACTGACCCTCATTTCTTCTCAGCCCAGCCCATGGTCCTACTTTCTCAGTGGCAGTCTTGCGCCAGAGCGAAACTGAGGGAAAACGGGTTGTTGGTTATGTTGAAATTGGGCGAGGCGAAGTTCTCTGATCTGTGGAATCGAATAGGTGCAGTAGGTGCAGTGTCCTCTTATTGTGAGCATGGTCCTGATGATTACGATGTAGCCTTCCAGCTCCAGCTCAATAGAGTGAATCCCGATGGCCCTTCTCTCAAATGCAGTGCTGGTTTTTCAGTTTCTGAGTTGCTCTACCAGGAGGTGTCTGGGTTAAATTTCATTGACATACAAGAAAATAGGAGTGAGATTCCCTACATATTGTCAGACTACTCACTGATTTATCTAGAAGTTGTCTCTGTCAAGGGTCGGGGCATAGCAAATGAGCTGCACAAGATGTATGAAGAGTCCAGGAAGACCGAATTTTGTATGGATACACTGCAGCTTTGGGTGATGCATGAAAGGATTCTGCTGTGCTGCCAAAGCAATGACAACAGGGCTCGGTGGTTGAATATCCTTGGGGATATTTGTCTGCAGTCTTACCAGGCATCTGTGACTCTGGATGACCTGAACCAGGCAGTCTGTGCATACAGTGATGCAGTGTGGGATGACCCAAGGCCTGTCACCTACCTTGCAGATCTTGGAAATTCCTTGCAACATCACTTTAAATGGCATGGTACCTTGCTGGATATCAACCGATCCCTTGTGATGCTCACAGCTGCTGTTGCTCTCACTCCAGATGGCCACCCAGACAAGCCATCATGGCTGAGTAATCTCGGGATTTCACTGAGCAGATGTTTTGAACAACTTGGTGATCTCAATGATCTCAACCAGTCTGTATTGAGATTTGAAGCTGCTGTTGATCTCACTCCAGATGGCCACCCAGACAAGCCTTCACGGCCGAATAACCTCAGGAATTCACTCCTCAGCTGCATTGAACGACTTGGTGATCTGGATGATCTCAACCAGTCTGTATTGAGATTTGAAGCTGCTGTTTCTCTCACTCCACATGGCCCCCAGACAAGCCTTCACTGCTGAATAACCATGGTAATTCACTCCTCAGGCACTTCGAACGACTTGGTGATCTCAATGATCTTAACCAGTCTGTGTTGAGATTGGATGAAGCTCCTGTTACTCTCAATCCAGATGGCCACCCAGACAAGCCTTTATGGCTGGTTAACCTCAGCAATTCCCTCTGCAGTTGCTCAGAGCAACTCGGTAATTCTCAAGACTCTCAGCAGCTGCTCTTTTGCTATACCCCAGCTGCATGTTCAGCAACAGGCCCCATTAGGATACAATTTGATGCAGCAAAAAGGTGGGCACAACTTGCCCAATTTCACCAACCCACATCTATCCTCCATGCATATACCACTGCCATCGAACTTCTGCCTGAATTGGCATGGCTAGGACTCTCTATAGCCGATTGGTATCATCTCCTCTTGCAAGCAGGCGAAGTTGTAAGAGATGCTGCCTCAGCTGCAATTGCAGAGGATGACTACCAGAGGGCAGTAGAGTGGCTTGACCAGGGTCGTTCAGTCATCTGGGGTCAGCTTCTCAATCTGTGCACACCAGTAGAAGAGCTGCAGAAGAGCCATCCTGGCCTCGCTAATCAGCTTCTCTCTCTCTACCTCATTAGAAACTGCGGGCACCCAGAGCATTGCTGTTGCTGATGCTATCAGACCACAGTCGCTGCAGTCCATTGCACAGCAATATCATGCCCTTGTTCTTGAAAGGAATCATATCCTCCAACAGATCAGAGAGTTGCCAGGGTTTGAGCGGTTCCTATTATCAAAGCCCATTTCTGAACTTTCATTCGCTGCGAACAAGGGCCCTGTTGTGATCTTGAATGCCAGTGCATATGGATGTGATGCTCTGATCCTCATGCCGGGTCTTGCAGATGAAGTTATCCATGTCCCACTGAATGACCTCATAATCCATAAGGCACAGGCCTTGGACAAAATTCTGGCGTTGATTGTGGGAACTACCGGACGCAGTGATAGATTGCAAGGTTCTATTGAGGGTTATATGGCTCCAGATGATACTATTTCTTACACTCTCTCTGAGCTCTGGTCCAAAATAGTTCACCCAGTCCTGAACGCACTTGCAATTACAGTAAGCTATTTAATGAACACACCAATTCCTGTCCTAATGATATCTGCAGAATCCAGTACACCAGGATTTAGGACGTATCTGGCAGTGTCCAACTGGTCCACTCGCATTTCTTCCCATCCATGCAGCATGTCGGGACGAGCCCTAAGTCGACTAAACGTTGGGTGACAGAGAATAACCCGGCTGGGATAATGGTCGAATAACCCGGTTTAGAAAGTGATGCGGTACCCCACTAGGAGATAACATCGAATAACCTCGTCGTCTGGAGGAGGTAGTCGGCTTATGTCGATGGTGGGGGGGGGTTGTAAACGACGGTATGGTAACCGCCTAGACACCAGACTCGAGAAGATCTCGAGGAGAGGAGAATGTAGAGCAGGGAGGAAGACAGGGTAGAGATGAGAAAGCACTGCGTCATTGTCCAGCCAAGGTAGACTCGATATTAGATGAGGTAGAATCTACAGTACATGAGATTCTACAGAGTTTATATATTGTATTTACCTAGGAGTTGATCAATCAAACTAACAACACATAGGGTGTGTTTGAGTATACAGGAGCATCAATCAGGACCCAGGGATGTGTCCCTATATGCTCTGCGGGTCCAGGGGGTTTCCATCCCTATATGTTATCCAATGGTTGGAAACACGGGTTATTGAATAACCTGATTGGTGTTGTTGAAGTAATGTGCCCTCACTGGTTGTGACCACGAGTGGAAGTCACGGAATAATCCAGTAGGATGTGGGTTGGGTTTTTGGAATAACCCGGTTGGCATATGGAATAAACCCACCGTGAAAAGTTGAAAAGGGTCCATGAAATGCCAAATCATGACACAGCAGGACTCTATGGCAAGAACCAAGCATTTGGCTCAAAATTATTTGACTTCCTCATTTCGTCCTATACACCATCGTTGACTGCCTTAATCGAAGGGTTTCACCAAGAGTCTGAAGCCCAGAAAAACCTTCGATTCCTTGCTGTCACTCAACCATCAGCCGAGGGACAGCTCTATATCCCTGGAACTCGAGATCATATGCTGGGGGAAAGGTTCATATCCAGTGGTTGGAAAAAGAAATGGCAACAATAAGCAATGTTCAGGAGGGCATGAGGAATTCAAGATGGGTCCATTTCGCCTGCCACGGTGTGCAGAGTGCCTCTCCTGTTGACACTGTCAAACATTATCCAGTGATCTCTTCCAAATGCTGACCTGGCATTCCTCTCTGCATGTCAAACCGCCACTGGTTCCCAAGTGCTCCAAGATGAGTCGGTTCATCTCGCCACTGGCATGTTACTGGCAAGATACCGAGGTGTCACTGGGATGATGTGGTCTATCATGGACAATGATGCCCCGCAAGTTGCCAGTGACTTTTATGCCCATCTTTTGGAGGTATCACCTCTATATCTGACCAGGGCAGCTGAGGCGCTGCATCTTGCCGTTCAGAAGCTTCGAGAGCAGCCTGGAGCAATGAAATCATTTTTATGCTGGGTGCCCTTCATACATTTTGGGGCTTAACTTGACTCGGAGGATATAACAACTGTTTCAGGAGTAGAAGTAGTTTGGTAGTGGTCCCTGTTTCTATAGGCCCCTTGTATGTTACAGTCTTGATTTTATTCGATAGAGTGCTGGAAGTTACCAGGTACAGCCTCCATGAGGATTTTAAGCCTTAAGGCCAACCTAAGACACTTTGTGACTGCAAGAACAAAATGTCAGCGACACAAGCTCAATGCCCAACCAAGAGAACAAGTGAGACACGCAGCACAAAAGATTGAACGAGAATTGTCGCTTCAATAGACAGGAAACCATGTCAAGCACTCAATACTCAAGACAAACACAAGACTCACAGGCAATCTATTACTGACCAAGCTGCAACACTGTCTGCAAAATCAGACCAAAACAAGACAATGAAAATCGACTCAAAACCTCGAGTAAATTGTAAATGTAATACTCTAGTTTGCGGATGACACCACAGCCTACTTGAGTGAGCACAACAGTTTTGATGATCTGATTAGGGTACTGGATAAGTGGTGTCTTGCATTGATAAGCCAGAAAATAAAACACTAGTGAAATAGGTGCAATTTTGCGATTTTACTATATTCTATGTGCATCTAAGGGATAACATGAGTTCTGAATGGTTATCCAGAGGCTTAACCCATGAAAGACCATAGCAAGTCCATCCAAGAGGATGACTAGCCAGAAACACAAATACTGGTTTAGTTCCTTTAACCAACGGATTTATTATATACTAGTCAATCCTCGAGATTGAGAATACAGTGGGGCCTACAAGGCAGGGAATATAGAATCTATCCACTCTGAGGGCTCGTACTAAAAAGACAGCTACATTAAACCATGGGTTTAGCCAATTGTTGTGGGAGCTTTGCATAATTGATGCAGCACAACAGATCATGTGATGATGTCAGCTCAGGACGGATTAACCGGCAACGTTTAATCCGGTCACTTACTAAACTGATCAATGTTACCAACCCAAAACAGGGTTCCTAATTGAGATCAGTATTTAATGTGATATAACTCAGCAGCCACTTAGCAGATTGAGGAGGTTGAGGTCTCTATCGAAAGCTAGAGGCCAGCGCTTTCTGAACCTGAAGGTCCTGTTTGGGGGACACCAAAGACGTGTTTTAACTAATAATCCAAAGTTAGCATGTGGTGGATTAGAGGTTGGCGTGCAATGATCGAAAACGAAGGGGTAGATCAGTAGATCCTATATAAAACGCGGACACGTTGTGATGCGGACTGCGGTTTCTTGACTGTCAGACGAATGTTACGCCTGTGGGTACAGTACTGCAGAAAAGGTATCGTCCTCTAGGGGGAAATTTGTGTAGCAAGTGTCGGGTGGTTTTTATTCCTCCGAAGTACGATGGGTTAAGTTTTACAAGGGATAGATCTTCAGATGGGTGGGCAGGATCTGTTATTTACAGGCTTTCAGCACGGAGCACTGAGAAGCCTTGGTGCGCTGGGGGGTACGGAGTTCGCTCCTTTTCAGCCTTCCAGGGTCTGATAACTCGGTTGCGTATCCTATACAGGCTCCTATCGAGGGAGGACGGAAGGAGTCGTGGATAGAGTCGTGTTACTTCCTCTGGGTGTTTGCTCTGTGCAGTGGGTAGGGGTTTTCTGAGCTGCGGTTTTATTTCTCCGTTTTGATCTTCTTCTCTGTTTAATGTGCGGGACCTCAGGGCCTGTTTCGAATGTCGTAGCCTAAACTCCGCAATTCCCTTCCTTTGGGACCCCTTTCTTTATGTCTCCGCTTGAACCTCGAGGCAAGATATTTGCTGACAAGGTGACCGTGCCGGTTGGTAGATGGCTATGAGTACTGGATTTCTCCGAGTTGTCCCAAGTCAAAGACCGTTTGCCTTCCGATACTACTCGGTCGGAACAGTTACACGCTAACAGAAATTCTGTTGCTGGCTGTTTTGATACCACTCCACCTTTGGTACATGGCGTTTTATCGTTTTCAGGATCTCCTATACGACCTGGTCCTTTTTCTGGTCGGAGTTCCCTACCGGAAGCGACTGATTGGCCACTCCTTGCGCTCCGGGTCTTGCTTTAACCTGTACTTTGTGGTACTTCGGTTTGGTGTCCGTCTCGTGTCTGAAGACGGAGGAAGAGTTTCTTTCTCGGCTTGTGAAAGCCTTAGGAATTTAGGTGGGGAAATACAAGATGCCATTCTCGAATAATACACTAGGTTTTTATACTCTTTGCCCAGCCACTGGCACATCGTCCCAACATGCGTTCTTCATTCTAGACACAGCCCTCAGCCCACAAGGTAGCTCCTACCCCCTTTAGGCCTGAAAGAGTCCGCTTTCCTCCTCTCCTTTGCTGGTGAAGCGCCCGTTTGACGGAGGTACTCCTATAGCATTGTCGTCAGCCCGGTCAAGATCCTCTTGTGTCGTGGACCCCATTTCTCCTTTGTCCTGTTACTTTTCCTCGAGTTGGATAGCTCCTTTCCAGCGTGGAGACCTTTTTACGGCGCAGTTCTTGAGTCGGTCGAATTCTTTCACTGCAGAATTCGTCCCCTTGTTGCGTTGATATTGTTCTTGCTCTGTTTCACCCATTCCTTCTTGTCGGAATTCCTCTCCTCATCATATCGGTACCATTCTTGACTTGGTTGTCCTACTCCTCCTTGACGGAGTTCATCTCCTTGTCATATTGATATCATTCTTGACTTGGTTGGCCTATTCCTCCTTGACGGAGTTCATCTCCTCGTTGTTTCGGTAACGTTCTTGACTTGGTTGTCCTATTCCTCCTTGACAGCCATTATTCGAGCTCCATATCCATACCCTACTCGTCCTATAATCTGTCTTTATCGCGTTTGGCGCCTGGCTCGGCTTCGCCGGTGAGGCGAAGCGGAGGGAGGCGATGCGGAGGTGAGGCGAGGCGGAGGTGAGGCGAGGCGGAGGGGAGCGCGAGGCGGAGGGGAGGCGCGAGGCGGAGGGGAAGCACGAGGCGGAGGAGGAAGCACGAGGCAGCGAGCGGGCGTGCAGGAAACGCGAGGCAGAGGGGAAGCGGTGAGCGCGCAGTGCGGTGAACGGGCGCGCAGGAAATGCTAGCGGGCGTGCGGGACTGCAGTGCAGCGAACGGGCTACACGGATGTGCGGGAAACAGCGAGCACGCAGCGGAAATGCGAGCAGGCGTGAGCGTGCGGGAAACAGTGAACGTGCATGCGGGAATGTGAGCGGGCGTGCGGGAAACATCGAGTGCGCAGCGGAAATCGAGTAGTCATGCAAACAGCGAGCCGTGCGAAATACGCGAGTGGGCATGCAACGAGCGTCAGTTGTGCAAATGTAAGTGCGAAGGTGTAGCGCGGCGGAGAAACACGAAAAAGGGTGCGGGGACGCAAGAACAGAGAATTCTGTGCGAGCGGAGCATTGTGCGGTCTCGTATGGAGGTGCGGATTTGCCTGTGACACCTTTACCAACGCTTATGTCGCTGTGTCTTATTGAGAGTTCTGCTGGCGTTTTTATCCCGCAAGTCCTTTACGTCCATTTCTAAGGCGTCTGTTTTGAAGTTATGCTCCGCCATCCGTCCGCACTATTGTTTCGGTCTCCTCTTTTTCCTTGTTGCGCATTTGGGCGGTCGCCAGAGTCGACACATAGTGGAGGCTCACAACGTGCATACCTGATTAAGCTACCAGAACTAATACATGTATACCTGGTAGTGTAATCATCATAGTATGGGAGTTTTAGTGTACCGTATATAAGGGGGACAGGTTTGAGTGGTACAGTACTGAATTGGGAGTCCCTGCTGGAGCCAGTGCCTAAACAGCATTTGTCTCGTCTCAGGTCGTCCGGTTCAGGACTTGTCGCATAAAACCAATACTCTCAGAGTTTGTGTTTAGAGTCTCGAGTTTATAAAGGGTTATTGTTGCCTTTGGATTAACGTCCACTGTTGGAATTGAGTTTGGGATTGTCAGAATATTGGTCTTGTCAGAGTTATTGGACTTGTCAGCGTTATTGGTCTTGTCAGAGTTATTGGGATTGGGATTGTTGGACTATTGGCTACCAGAACCAGTGTTGTTCTGTGTGCAAAGCTGAGAAGCTTATATCTAAAAACCACTTGTAGAAAAGAGCATTCTTACCCAAGAATCTTAATTCTGCTAGTTTGCGCACTTTGAGGAAAAGCTCGGTTTAGAGTAATCCACATAGCAACCAGCAACAGGAAGCTTAAACAGTGTTCCTTGGCCCTTTTTAAAAGTGTCCTAAAGACTTGGAACTTGTTGGACATCATCTCAAGGAGGAAAGGAGACAGATTCAGTTGATAGTTGTGGTCTAATACATTATTCTAAGGAATAAGTGTATTACTGCATTCTGTCCGTTGGGTACGAGCTTACTAGTATACCTGTCGTAGATACTGAGCAACCCTTTCAGTGTCTGGGGCCCGCTTCAACATTACTAAAACCGAAATCATCCTGTTTGGGGCTCCTGAACTCAGGGCACGCCTCCTCGAGACTAGATGACTTCACCCTGAGGATGACCAGATCCCGCCCAATATCCATATAGCGAAAGAGGGGGAAGCGGTCCGAATATTAGGAAGTATTATTGGCAACGGAGTAGATGCCTTTGGCGTGTGGACTCCGGTTCTAGAAAATATTGACTCAGATTATGAACGCTGGGCAAACCTGAACCGTGCCTTGAAAATGAGGAAAATCATCAACCAAATAGTTGCTGGTTCCCGCTCGCAATACCTGGTACAAGTCAACGGCATGCCAGCAGCGGTGACAAAACATATACTCAAGGCACAGAAGGAGTTCATAAATGACTCAAAGTCATCTATGATCTCTCGAGACACGCTACTGGCCCCCCGGGAACTCGGAGGCATAGGGATGCTCGACCTAGAAGCACAGAACGAGGCCCTTCTGATGCTCAAGGCTGCATCGCTCGCCAAAGACAATCCACAGAAGCGAGCCCACTGGGTGTCTCTGGCACTCCACGGCCTGTCACGGCACACTGTCAAAGCAACATCAGTAGCTGAGGAGGCTAAGACAAACCTTATGTTCCAGAACATAAAAGTTAACCAACGGGATCCCCCGGCTCTGCACAAAACCCTGGTAAGATATGTGAACAAATACGGTGTTAACTTCGCAACAATACACCCGTCCGAAGAAGTCCAGAAGGAAATGCCATTATGGCACCACCCCGGTGAAGACCCCCGGAAGCGGCAAGACAACAACGGAAAAAAAGGCAAATGCCTACGCGCACTTGCCGCCCCCTGACTTGGATGGATATACTATTGTAATTCAAGAATCACGACACAGTTGAAAAGCATGCAAGAAGTATCCTTGATAGCAGCACTCCAAAGGCACCCCTGTCAAGTATGGCAACTTTTGCGACATCGATAGACATGCAGCTAAACTCTGAAGTTCGTGGAAGACCATCACTGGACTCTAAATTTATAGACAACTGAGGTGCACCAAAGACACATATATCTGCGGTATGTCTGTATAGACCACCAAAGACCAGCATAATTGCCTATGTGGCTTTATAGCATTTCAGTTTTTCCTGATGCACTACCCACCTTGGTCGCGTCAAAAACTGTTTCAGACTCGTACTCTCGGCAACCCGCTCATGACCAAGGTATCTTAATATCCTTGGACATTCCCGTATCGTCTTCGCAATTTACCGCCTTCTACCTATTTTCCTCTGATTACGACCAATATTGGATACGTCAGGGAGACGCGCTTGACACGTGCTGAAGATTTCATGTTCCACGACTAGAATCTCACAGGTGTTGAATATCAAAAATAGTTGGGCAAGGATGTGCCTCGATATCAGTGGCATCAAGTCAGTCACATAATGTCTGAATTACATCCCACTTGTTCCAACATATGGCTTGTGATAAGAGAAATTTACATACGGGTGATATCACACTTCTGAATTCGCATTCTCCCTCCCAATAATTGTGACCTCCTTACTTGCAAACTCAAACAACCGACCTCTCGATTTTTGCCGTGGCTGAAATCCACCCGTCGCTGTGGAGACAGTAGTGTCCCCCGCTCCTCCCGACGCAAACGCAAGGCTACGCGAGGCTTTTGTGTAGCTATCAATGGACTTCCCAGTGATAACACGAATCCCTAGAAGGGTTGGAGTGATACCCTGTATTTTAAGTTCCAAGGGTGAGTGAGCTCGAAACAAACCTGCAAGAGAGAGGACAACATACATAGAAATGAACAGCGCATGTTTCGACAAGACTGAAGGCTTGATTTTTCAACGAATAGAGAACGAGATAGAGTAGTTGAATAACGAAGCTCATAAGCCCAGATTCGATCATCAATGTTATGACGCGATTGAAGGGTTCGTCTTCATTTTTTCCCCCTCCACCGCGGAAGATGTTGAGTTGCCGAGACTGGACCCAAATCTTCCCCACGATGAGACCGGTGACAAGTGTATTAACGGCCATGGAGAGGCTGAAGGCCGTTGTTGCGAGCGGAAGCGTGATATGGTACACAGGTTCAGCCGCCCCTCCCGAAACAGTTCCGAAAAACCCCGCGGTGACCAATTGTCCCACTGGAAGAGAAACGTGAGCACATAGAATTAAAACGAGCTGTCATAATTCTCACCTAAAGAAGCGAAAGCTAATAACGCCAGAGGAGAAACAACATAGGAATTCTGATTCCAGACAATCCAACAGCGATAGATCTGGTGTAATGATTGGGGCCAAAATACTTCAGTCGCAGAAATACCAAAGATAAAAGAAATACCCACAAGAATCATCTGTGAAAGAAAGTCTACAATACCGAGGAGAACACTTGAAGCGGTAGACAATCGCCAAGCAGCAATAAGAGTGGGATCGGCGTTGTGTACCAGGAGAAGATACTCTTCACCCAAGTCCACACCACATGTCAGCGTGGCAATGCAAAACAAGGCCGTTAGCACATAGGTTAATCGACGTGTGTTATCCTTCTGGTCAGGCCTAGCATTGCGTTCGAGGGTGATAAACCAAAAAAACAACACAGCGTATGCAGCTACGAAAAGGATGATGAAAACTAGGCATTCAGTCGAAAGAAACAACTAACACCAGGCCATTCCACCTATAATGGCACCGAGAAAATCCGCACCGCCATGTTCAAACACAAGTAATGAGGAAGACATGCTGTTTGAAAATGCGAATTGCTGTCTTGACTTGCGGGCCTTAAGGACCTTTTACTGTGACCGGCGAGATCGACATGTCAGTCAGCTGATGGTATTCAGTCATGACACTGCCAGTGACAGATTTACGATGAACGTACGTTCGATTCTGTCCCCATGGCAATCCGGTAGGGCGCAGATCGATAGAAAAGAGACCCTTGAATTTGACGTCGGAGGTCCGAATCGCCAGATACCCGCAAACTGAACATCAAGCTCAGGTGAAACATATACACCCCCGGGGTCGTGAGCCAGTGCTGGGTAACATTGCGAGGAAATCCTGGGTGATTCAGAGATAATCAGAAAGCGGATAATGGCAACTTTATCTCGCGAACGTCCAACGGCGATTCAGTCACCAGGGTCATCTGCCAAGATTGAGTGCATTTCGCGTAATATTGAACCTGGATGCGCGCGACGCGCGCGGGGGATAGTTATAAGTTATACCAGGGACTGGTCGGCCGCTTTGCGGCCTCCCATCCCCTTATATACATTTAACAAATTCATAGGCTGCATTTGGTTGGATTGAACTGAGTTGAGCTTGTCTCGCTCTGCTTCTCTCTCTTCTCTAAAAAGCCAAAGGCTCTTCGAACACCATCTTCAGAAATTTCTACTTGAGCGCACTCGGGAAATTGCGTGCCCCGCCGCCTTTGTTTCCATGTAGTGAGAGCCATCCGTCAATGTTAGCGCCAGGGCAGTGTCTGCTCAAGTTTATTCGAAGGGTGACGTCAAGCCCTCAAGCCAAGCCCGCTCTTGAAGCCAAGCCAGGTGCGGCTGGCCTGTGCTCCTTCGGTGCAAGAACGGTGGAACTCTCAAGCAATGATAAGCCAAGCCAGGCGCGGCTGGCCTGTACATCTTCAGTGGAACGGTGGAAGAACGGTGTAAACGTCAAACAATGATAAACAACTTGATGATCATCCTCATCTGAGTCAACGTTTCAAGGTGGGCCGCTTTCCGAAATTTAATCTCTCTCTTTATAAAATCACGTGTGTCCTTCTGAAGCCTTTAAACTCCGCTTTTGGTCAAGTCCAAATCTTTGGAAAAGCGCCCAAATGCCAGCACTGCCTGATTGGTACCGGAGCGCTTACCACGATGTGTACCCGAGCGCTTCCCACCTTTCGTGCGCCATTTACTTTTTATCTCAACACTCTTCCCACTGTAAAAATACTGTCTCATTCAGTGCCAACCAGTCCTCATGCACTTGAAAGTCTAAGCACCTCCAGCATTGTATTATGACGTGTTTGCGACAAACAATCTCCATCTTTGACTACGGCGTCTTGGCTCCGCCGACTGCGCCAATCTGTCAAATAAGCTCAACCCAAATTTGTCTTTCTCTGCGTTGAGGCTCGGCGGATGCTCCAATTAACGCAGTGCAAAATCCGCACTTCGAGCACGGAGTTGGAAGACAAGTGCCAAGAACACATGCCGTCTCATTCCTAGAGCAATATAGATGCGGTCTCCATGGCCATGGAGGAGTTCATCAAGCCATGCACGTCCAGAGAGAGCAGAAGTATGCAAATCCTCTTTGCAGTATTGTGGATAGACATGGAGTGCCACACCAAGCACAATATATTGAAGCAAGGCTACCACAAGTGTGGCAACCCACCGAGGAATGTCTCCAGGCTTTAAATTGGGCGGGGGCATGACAATACAGTCGTAGAATGAGAGAAGCTTATCGCGATCACGATTATCTGGTAGCCATCACTACATTATGTAACCGAATGGGAATTTATCTCCGAATGTGACGCCGGAGTGACTCTAAGTTAGTGGGCACTTCTAGCTCCGCCGTGCCGTCCTAGCCGTCCTCTGCCGCATTTAGGCTGGCCTTTAGATAACTTCGACATGTGAACTAGCAACAGATTCTATCTGCGCCCGCCGCCTTTTGTCAGAGGGTGAGTAACAACGGTCAGACTTCTCGATACTTTTCTCACGATGATATAATTCTCAACATCAACCTCCCCAGTTGAATGTCGCGCCCAACGGAAGGGGATGCGAGACCGCAAAGCGGCCGAGCAACCGCTTGTCACATTTGAATAGTGCCTCAGATCACTCTTATGATTAACCGTTCCTTAAGCAAATGCCCCCCTCGGCGGTGCATTTGTCCCATGTAGGTTTATCTCCATTCTTTTACCCTCTCCTCTCATTCTAAAAGCCCTGTGTTCCTGCCCCATTTGGATGCGCAGGTATTCCCATCGCAACAACTACCCACTGCGCAATTATCTCTTTCAGTTGTCTTGGAAAAGATTTATCCAGCCCCTAAGCCGAACTTGGGTTAATCGCTGTTCAAAAGATGTTGGAATCATTCCTCAGCTGACCTTTTTACAGTCGCTCCCGCAGATACACGCAATTGTTCGCAGTACACTCTTGTTTACCATCTTACTTCCGTGTTGTCTGCACGGACTGTCCCGCTATTTTAACCATAGACATTTCACCACTTGAAATCATGCTCCAGAAGTATGCAACACTATTATTTCTTTCCCGCCCTTTCCGTCTTGGATCCCGCCCCTCATCTATGTCATGTTCGGTGTTTACGATCTTACTCCGTGTAGTCCGCACGCAATGGATCGCGATTTTAATCATAGACACTTATCACGCTCTAGAAGTATGCAACACTATTATTTCCTTCCCGCCCTTTCCGTCTTGGATCCCGCCCCTCATCTATGTCGTGTTCCGTGTTCACGATCTTACTCCGTGGAGTCCGCACGCACGGGATCGCGATTTTAATCGTAGACCCTTCACCCTCGGTGGAACGGTGCAACTGTCAATCAATGATAAGCCAAGCCAGGTGCGGCTGGCCTGTACATCTTCGGTGGAACGGTGGAAGAACGGTGTGAACGTCGAACAATGATAAACAACTTGATGATCGTCCTCGTCTGAGTCAACGTTTCAAGGTAGGCCGCTTTCCGAAATTTAATCACATTATGAATAGAGCGTTAGATCATTGTCATTAGGCGGTCCTGTATCGTGATTCATTTATATGAGTAGTAAGTTCGCAGACTGGACTGAGGACTCGGATAGGTCACTCTCATGGCGCGTTTTTACCTTGCTCGTGTTGTTCTTAGTCTTTTCCAAGCACGGTATCTTCTAGCCCAGCGCCTCCGAAATGGAACCACTGTCGTCCATCCATCGTTGAATTGGTCGAAGTGTACACTCGCCGGTGGCTGCAGCCTTGTAAACGGGTCTGTTGTGAACAGCCAGCCTTGGTATCACTTTGTTTCTAACGGTGCACCTTGTTGGGAGAATCACGTATGGAACAGCACGTTCTGTCCGGATGCACAGACTTGCTACGAAAATTGTACCATCCGTGGTGCCGATTATGCTAGTAAGTCCTTATGCGCGGTTTAACCTAGAAATCATATCAACTGATTATTCCAGAAATATTTGGTATCACCAGTTCCAACGATGCAGTAATGATGAAATTCTTCACCCAAAGCAGCGAGGTAAACATCGGGAACAGTGTCATCCTCCTGGACCCAGTAAGCAGCCAAGCCACACCGACAAATCATTATCAAATCTTCTACCCGCTTAATATGGAGTTGAGCTTCGATGTCGATGCATCGCAACTTCCATGTGGTCTAGCCAGCAGCCTCTCCTTCAAGGAGATCTCTGCAGATGGCGGAATTTCTGAAGATCCTCTCAACAAAGCTGGGGCAGGATGGGAACGGGGAACTGCGATGGAAGGTGCTCTACAGATCGCCTGTTCATTCATGGGCTGGTATGGACCAACCATAATTTGATTCATTTCTCGAACTGATTCCAATCGTAGCCCAATGTTGGGAATACGATCGGTGCATGTTGCAATGAGTTCCGTATTTGGCATGGCAACGCCGTGTCGCAGACCATGGTAGCGCATCCATGCCTATCGCCCGGTCTTTCAACTTGCATCGCAAAGTCGGCGGGGGCGCAGTGTGCAAACACGGATTGTGATTTGACCGGATGTGAATTCAATCCATTTCGCGAAGCCTCTCCTGGCTTTTACGGAGTAGGGCCTGCATTCCGACTCGATACCAGCAGGAAATTCACCGTGCGCACCCAATTCATCACGAATTCCTCTACCGGGGCGCTCAGTTCTATCCGTCGTTTCCACATCCAAAATGGAACAAAACTCCAGAATCCGATCTCACATTTTACGGGCATGACCGAGTTCAGCGACAGAAACTGCAATGAACAGAAAGTCGTGTTCGGAGAGCCGAATTTGTTTGCCAGTCTGGGTGGCCTCACGACTTTGGGAAAGGCCTTCGAGCGAGGGATGGTTCTCGAGATGAGCATTGACGAAGATCAGACGGATAACATGCTCCAGCTGGACAGTACCTTCCCGCCGCATGCTAATCCTCAATTGCCCGGTGTTAGACGAAGCTTGTGCGGAAAAAACACGGGTTTTCCTGCGGATGTGGAGACGAATAATCGTACAGTCCAGGTTGTATTTTCGAATATCAAGTTTGGCCCCATCGGATCACTTTGAACAGAGGTGCAAAAATCCAGGGTGACCTTGAATCGTCATCCATGAACAGAGTTTTTTTAGTCTTGTTATTTTCATAGCGGCGGAATCAGATACATTGGTTCGACGACTTGTGTAGCAGGAACTATTTGCATCGTCGCCGACACGTTCTTCAACCGATGTCTTTGAATTTTCACTTTCTTTCAAGATGTTATCCATGACCTCCTTTATTCAACCAAGTGACTTTTTTTTTGGGCTGGGGAATTGGGTGAAATATGACACGAATTACACCGTGTGCGCTGCTGCGTGATAGTCACTGCATTCCGTGGCCTCGTGGGCAGAGCCTGTGACATGGGTGGACGTCGGTCGAACTCTGCCGACATCTAGCGAAGTGGCGTCGACAGACTCTGCCGACTATGGTCGGCCGAGGTCGACCGACCTCAACCCAGGCAAACAGACCTTGCGATGTAGGGCCGGAATGCAATGAGTATCCGAGTCAACCCGACTTGTTAACCGATGCAGAGACCTTGACGTTTTCCGCTGTGCCGAGACACAGCATGAACAAACCTTCTTCTATGACTCATCAGTACTATCTCGGAGCTGTGCTCGAAATGATAAAGCGGGATTTTGAAGATGCGTTCTTTGACCTGTGCTCGGTGAGGCTCATGCCCCCTTTTGTCATGAGCGGATCGTACCTTGAAATTCAGATGCGGTCTCCAAGCCAATTTCTACATGGCAGTTTGATCCTTGATTAATTCAGTCTATGTTGCCTTTTTGTAGAATGTTCGCATCTGATGCGACATCTATCAGAACTGACTCAGATTCAGAACAAACGCTGTTGACAATTCGACACCGCAGTCGCGATAGCATCAGATGTGAATGAATTTGGCTGGGTGCATTCTTTTTTGAAATCAACTTTGCTGCTCCCAGAATGTCAACATCAATTCTGCCTGTACATTCAATGAACTAGTGATCAGTTAAATATGATTCTGCAGACCTTCCTGATTCTACTGGGTGGCTTTTAAAATCCAGTACAAGGGCTGCTTGATACAATGCACTGCTAACTGCACATATGCTCGGGTATACTACAATATATGGTCCTTATGCTTTGAAGTGGCATCCATTCCTACAATACATGATTTGAGAAATGAGCTCATTGGCACACCTTACTAACAGGAGAACAGTACAGACATCTTGGAAGCAGTGCTAGGCAAGCATACAATTCTAGTACACCTCGAGCTTATGCATCAGAAAGTGGGCCCCATATCTCAGCACAAGAATTGAGGTAAGATTTTCTCATCCCTCTTCCATTCCTAAGTAACATTCCACTCTCATTGTGCATCCATTTGAATGAAATTGGGTCAGGGAACTTCATCATCGAAAGTCAACTCAATAGTACTGTAGTATTTCGTTCAAATCGACACTGGGTGTGACGCGTGATCCAAAAAACCAATTCGACATTTCGACAGCAGCCAAATTTGGCGTGACACCCAAGTGACACCAGCAAAATTTTCGACATTGAAACGAAAAATTTGGCTTTTTTGGGTCTTACAGGCAATTTTGAGCCCTGTGTGACGCTCGGGAGGTTCGACAAACGGCCGCGTGATGCGTGACCCTTGCCAAATTTCGATATCGATAGGGGGGTGCGTGACGCGTGACTGTCGATTTGAACGAAATACTACAGTACTGACATCTTCCATCTGGGATCAATGTTGAAATAAGCCCCAGAGGTACGAGCGCCACAAGAGGAGGAGGCCAACGATGAGGAACTTCGTTGTAATCCGGTAGCGTACATCCTTGTAGGTACACTACTTTATACTACTATGCAACATTATCTGGGCTGTGTCTACCCAGAATAAAGCTATGTCGTATTACAGCAGTAGTTGCTCCGAGCATGTCGAGCTTGCAACAGCTTGAACAGCTCGCACAGCTGTGCACGGCCGCTCCAAATCTAACAATCAACAGATCAGAATATATGGAACAAATCTGAGAAAACCTGAGTCCATACAGCACTGCCACAATTTGCCCCAACTTGATTTGATTTTTTTTTTTTTGCCTCCAATTGATTTTCACCCTCCCCAGGTACAAGTGCTCGACAGAGCTTTTATTTGCAAGACTGTCCTCATATATGATCGCCTCAGCCCATCGCTTGCGCTTTGATTGTTCACAGTTGGCTCTGCCTCCTCCCCACCCTCCAGATCGTGCTTTCCCAATGTGCAAAGTATCCCGATGAGAGCGTAGGAAGCAAAGTGTGAAATAGACTCGGTGCCTGCTTTCTAGCACATCCGGCGCTGTAGACCAGGAGGCACATCTTCAGAGGAATGCATAAACTTGTGAGTACTTCCAGCTGTTTTCATACTCGTTCATTTCCTGATCAATGGTGTCTGTCCCTCAAAAGCAGATGTCTTATCAAATTCAGTCTACCTCGTTCCCTAGTTATCTTGTCTCTTAACCCTTGTGCTATACTTGTTGACGCTGTATTTAATGCTTGTACTATACTTGTTAATGCTGTATTTAATGTATGCTTGGAAATGGTTGCAATGCACAAATCGGCTCAAAAGCTATATAGTAGGCTCTGCTGAAGAGTAGGGTACATCAATTATTTTTTGAAGAGTTTGTGGGGGAAATATAACCTGATATATGGTCTGATTCCACTTGCGCATCAAAAGTCGTAGGTCACTGTTCTGGATCAGGAAAGGCCGAAAGGGGTAATGGTCTGCTCGAGCTTAGTGCAGGAGGTTCTCGCCTTAATGTCCATATTTGCTGGTAAACCAAACAACCTTGTGAAGGGTCTCTGCTGCGAGGAAACCGCAAATTATGCCGCAAAGCCGGCATTTTGCATTGAACATAGTGTGCTGTGCATCTCCGCCACGATCATCAAGGGGATTTTTTTTTTCAACGGTAGCGCAGCGAAATAAATTAATCTGAACTGACGGTTGCAGCATAAATCCTGCTTAGGTTAGGTGAATGGTTTAAGCGTCTCAGCATAAAAAGTTTAAACCGGGTTGAACAAGTTTAAATCAGTTAAATTCATGTAAACTACGGGTTCACTGGGTAGGACAGCGTGCACATGCTGGTAGCGCCAACTGTAGTTACAGCTATCTGCAGAACCGAAGGCGTAAGCGGAAAATTTCCGATTTGGGATG
The DNA here is from genome assembly GCA_029378395.1 of Mycena leptocephala. Lineage (NCBI taxonomy): Eukaryota > Fungi > Basidiomycota > Agaricomycetes > Agaricales > Mycenaceae > Mycena > Mycena leptocephala. The sequence continues at coordinate 102,321 of JARJLF010000270.1, read as the reverse complement.
TTTTCAAAAAATTCCCTGTATCTCAGTCAGTTCTCAACGGATTCAGTTGACACATAGCTAGGCTAATTCACGCAGAATTAGTGATAGAAAGAAAGTTGTAAAAATATTCCATATTGGATGATCCACAATTTTGGGCTCCTTGAGGAGAAATGTAATCTAGCATGGTCCAGACGTCTTCATACGACCTGGTTTTGTAGGAGGAGGAACATTTATACATCTGGAAGGATGTGATAGAGTCAGAATTCTAGATAATTTTGTCTTTTTATGTTTGTGATCACTTGGCGACATTGAGCAGTACAGTAGGATTGAGAAACATTCTGAGAATTGATGAAGCCATGGATTTATGCGCTTATGACTCTATGTCATGTTTCTAAATGTATTTCCGTCCTCCCTCCCACGAGCCTAGGTCATATGAAGACGTCTGGATAATTCTAGATTGCATTTCTCAAAAGAGCCTAAAATTGTGGATCATCCAATATGTAATATTTCACAACTTTCATTCTACCACTCATTCCGCGTGAATTAGCTTAGGACATCTAGCTATGTTTCAACCGAATCTGTTGAGAACTGACCGAGATATGGGAAATTCTTTGAAAACATCCCAAATTGGAAATTTTCCGCTCGCGCCTTCGGTTCGGCAAATAGCTGTAAATGCGCTCGAAACCTATCAGGAGGCGTGGATGCTGGCAGTTTAGGGTGCGTATTATCCGCTTCTTTTCAAGGAGACAACTTTTTTGCGCTAATTTCATCAACCGGGACGAATTCGCTAATTGAAAATTCAGTGTTCATCCCGGCCAAGTATACTAATTTAGTAACGCGGAAACAATTCGGTGAGTGCACGCGACGATTGGATTCGAGATTCTTCATCTTAAGCAATCCTATCATCTGAAACGTATAGCTCCTTCGCGCATTCGTATAGAAGAAGCGTGGGGGGTATGATGAGAAGTTCTAAAGCGACCGAAGCATCATGTGATTATGGGCGTGACGCACCTTATTCTCTCCAACGGCTCCAACTCGGTGCAACGGCTGCTGATCCCTCCTCATTTGCACGGACAATCGTCGGCACCAGCTCAATCTACTGCCGCCAGCAGTCCGCCCTCAGCAGGCCGTGGATAATTCTCGCACATGAGGGTTCGTCCTGCTCGTGGTCAGAATATAAGACAGCGTCGAACTGCGACTCATGTCTCCACGTAATCTTAGCTCACAAGCTCTTCACTGGCAGCCACAATGATCAGTCTCGGCTTCGTCCCCCTAGTGTTGGTGGCAACGGCCCTGGCGCAGACCTGCGCTCTTCCGTCGAGCTACAAGTGGAACTCGACCGCCGCCCTGGCAACCCCCAAATCGGGCTGGGTCTCTCTCAAAGACTTCAGCCACGTCCCCTTCAATGGCCAGCATCTCGTGTATGGGACCACTCACGATACGGGATCAACCTGGGGCTCGATGGGCTTCGGCACCTTTACTGACTGGAACGGGATGGCGTCTGCGTCCCAGACCGGCATGACTTCGAGCACAGTCGCGCCGACGCTCTTCTTCTTTGCCCCGAAGAATATCTGGATCCTCGCCCACCAATGGGGCTCGACCTCGTTCTCCTACCGGACATCGTCCAACCCTACCAACCCGAACGGATGGTCGGGTGCTAACACGATGTCCACAGCGTCCATCTCGAGCGGCACCGGTGCCATCGACCAGACCGTCATCGGCGACAGCACGAACATGTACTTGTTCTTCGCGGGCGACAACGGTAACATCTACCGCCAGAGCATGCCCATTGGCAACTTCCCCGGTAGCTTCGGCTCCACGTTCACGACAGTCCTGAGCGGCGCCACGAACGACTTGTTCGAAGCGGTTCAGGTGTACACGATCCAGGGCCAGACCAAGTGGCTCATGATCGTCGAGTCGATCGGTGCCAACGGGCGCTACTTCCGCTCGTACACCGCCACCAGTCTGTCTGGCTCCTGGACGGCCGACAAGACCAGCGAGAGCGCCCCGTTCGCCGGCAAAGCCAACAGCGGCGCCACCTGGACCAACGACATCAGCCACGGCGACCTCATCCGTGTCACAAACGACCAGACGATGACCATCGACCCGTGCCACCTACAGCTCCTCTACCAGGGACGCGCGACCAACTCTGGCGGCGACTACGGCCTGCTGCCCTACCGCCCCGGTCTCCTCACGCTGACGAACCCTGGCGCGGCATCAGGCGGCGGCACCAGCTCCGGCGGCGGTACCAGCTCGGGCGGCGGCACGAGCGGATGCAGCACCGCCAAGTTCGGTCAGGTAAGTTTGCAAACGTGGGCCTCGCTCCTTGAGAGATGCTGATTCGCGTCCTAGTGCGGCGGGCAAGGGTTCACGGGATGCACAGTCTGCGAGTCGAGCAGCACCTGCATGTTCTCCAGTGACTGTAGGCTTTCCGCGCCATGGCTTTCCGTGCCGCCTCCTGACTGACCTCCGTGTTTCACAGTTTACTCGCAGTGCCTGTGAGCTGTAGTGATCGGGTTTTGGGAAATGGATGGGGGTAGTCCATACAGAAAAGGAATTATGCATTCGACGACTCCCGTCGTGCGCCGGTACTCTTGCGTCAAAAAATAATTGTACTTTGTCCCTGTCTGTCCTGAATGCTGATCAAGAACCTTGAATGGGCTTCAGCTATACGGTATCCGTACTGTACGAGCTACTCCGGCCGTAATTTCGATGAGCCTTAAAATGAAAGGGCTTATGGTTAGGCCCAGCGTGCGGCACTGCGGTGAAAACGACGAGGGGGAGAGGAAGGGAAAGAACGAAAAAAATTAAATTAAAAAAGAGGAAAAAAAAAACTCCCACTGTGAATATTCACATGGCCGGGTCGGCGTCGGCGTATGAGAGAAAGGGGAGACGGTCAGTTCTGAAAAAAAAATGTTGAGCATAAAATCAGCGCGCAGAGATGGGGGGGGGGGAAGAGGACAAAAAAGGTGAATACCACTTCCTGGACTTTCTCCCCAGTGCGGCCAGTATTTAATGGCTGCGAGGCAAATATCTGAAGTGATACCATAGCGCAGGCGTCACTGAGTGCGCACGAAGTGAAGTTGAGAGGAAACTTACCTCTGGGACCAAGGAGCGGAGGTGACTACCAAAAGGTGAAAGGATGAGTGGTTAGCGAGTCGTAAGACGGAGCGGGGATCGAGAACAACATAAAAGATCTAAACGTACCGGGTCAGTGAGAGTGGAAGCGGACGAGCGCACAGTCGGGCGCACGACCTTCGCGCTGAAATTTTTGAGGTGAGTCGTTCTGCGAGGAGGGGTCAGGAGGATCTTGGATTCTAATTAGCTTCGTTTCGGTGAACAAAACAAGGCAATACGTACCTGGCGTCAGCTGCGTGGATGGTGGGCGTGAGCTGCAAGCCGAGGGAAGCTGGAGAAATGCGGACGCCGGCGAGGCAATGCCGACATCGATATTGCCCGCGAATCTCGCGAGGTTTTGACGCGGCGGTCGAACGAGGATGTCTTGAGGAGGTCAGAGGTAGTTACGCGCGGACCTAACCCTAGTCATCTCGCGCAGTCGAACCCCCTCATTTTTGGAATCATTGAATGGGGTTCGACATTCCCGCAGAAACCCGACAACTCGGAGCTATTGGCGACACTTCAAGTTGCAAGAAATCGGAATAACTGGGCAAAAAACACTCCAATTCCCGAGAGCGACGATACAATATCTTGGTTCGGCTTTTCAACTTCATTCACCTCGATGGGAGCTGCAATGATGGCTCACGACGACCCGAAGTCGGAGCCTAGCGTCCTTGTCTTCAAAACGGCATGGGCGGGGCCATTCCGAGTTAACTTGGTTCATGCGATACCACCCGAGGGGGAAACAGAGGTCGCATGGAGGCTTGACGACACACCAGAATCTTCCACGATGATGGTTGAACGAAATGCCAGCGAAGTCACTTTCAAGAAAACAGTTTTACGATCCAAGTCGCATCGCCGGGGGTTCATCAACTTAGTATCACTTTCACGCGCCCCGCGTGGCACGGGAGATGCTACACGTTGCGAAAGGTCTGGGTGTCTGGGGAGGAGGCCATCGAAAGTGAAAGCGATGACACCGAGGAAGCCTCAGAGGAAGACGAAAGCGAGCAAGAAGAAGGAAACGTGAACGAAAGGAAGTCGGAGGGAGACTAAGGTGAGGTGGTTACGATATAGACTCGGAGCCCCAGGGAGAGATGTCGGTGAGGAGCCAGAGATTTGTGGTCGAGGTTTAAAAACATTTCAGGATCGAAAAAAATGTTATATTGTTTGTCTGCGTGGTTCTGGATACCGAATAGATATAGTCTGCAGTTCAACAATCGTAAATTCTAGGCGCGTGATGAGCGGCGTCGGGAGTAAGGGTGAACGGGAGCGCCGGAGGAAGGAGCGCGAGGAAGGAAGCAGTGGTACACCAGGTTCGGTACGGGCGTCGAGGGCGTCGAGGGGGTTGCCATGGCCATGGGCGCCGTCTGCGTAGACGCGGGATCGAAATCGAGGACCACCCGAGTAAGTCGGGCGCGGCGCGCGGCGCGCAGGATCTGAAGGAGGTAAGGCGCGGAATCTCGTTATCTGTCCCTAAGGTCAATGCCCGAGCGAGGATGGCCATGGATGGGATGCGATTCGTCCTTAGACGTAGCCGTATCCGTACTGCGCATGGGGGCTGGCCTCTGAGGGACGGGCCGTCGCGGTGGTCCCAGATGATGCGCGCGCTGTCCCGCGGACGAGCATCATGATATCGAGCAGGGTGCGCAGATGGGCATGGGCTTTGGCGGTGTACGCGTCGTGGAAGGCCGTCTAACCCAATCAAAAACGACGTCCAATTGCAAGGGTGCGTCTGAAGATCTGATGGCGGCTTGGGATAACACGCCGCAGAGGCCGCGTCTTCGTGCATTGAGATATCGTAGTGGATGGAGGACCGCAGATGCGCATGGCATCGGCCAGAGCGCTTATTGACGAGTACTAGACGCCATGGAGGGGCGGGTGCAGCTGACGGAATATGTGGTGATCGAAACTTCAAAGGACAGAAGCACCGTCATCAGGCTCACGTGCCAAATCGCGTCTCCATGCTCGAACCAAATCCGGCCAAACACGTTCGTCATCCGTCTGCGTCATGTCAGATGAGAATCGCAGATAAAATTTCCACGGATGACCAACGTTAACGCCATACTTATGTGCGTTTTGGGCCGTGGCTTCTACAGCTGAACGTTGAACGTTGAACGGCAGTGCCCCGGTGGTGCTTGCATGTCCATAGATCCCATACCTTGATGCGGCGCCTGCGAGGCCTCATTAAAAATGCGCTCAGCTCGGGATCTATTGTACTATGATTCTGACCTGAGATTCAGAGGTGTGCTTACTTCGTACGAATGCACGAACGAGGCGATCTTGGTGAGGAGCGGCATCAAGGTAAAAATTGAGGTCTACCAACCTCGATCGACTATGCCGAGCCAAGGGCCAAAATGTAGTGAACTCCCTCGCGACCGGTGATGCCGATGCGCCGTTCTGAATCTTCGAGCCCGTGAGTCCCTTCTTCAAGTTCTGACATGGTCCCGATTCTCGAACTCACTGTGACTGGCATGGTTATCTCGCTCGCTTGCGTCCTGGCTCACTGGTCTGCGTCTCGTTGCTCACCTACCTTCAATTTTTACCCGTATACACCCTTCCTCTTTCCCCTAATCTTCTTCCTCCCGGCTTGACCACTGCACAATGCGCATGGGTCCTTGAACTCGCATTGCAGAGGATTAGCTTTCAAGCCCGGGCCACCGCTTCTATCGGCTTTGTTTCCGAAATCATCGGCTTCATCTCGGATTACAACCAACGCAACTCTCGTTCTCCTCCTCCTCTGCAACATGAGTATTATAATTTGGAACGGGGGCCCAAAGGATCGGAGGTGGTCTCGAGGTGAGTCGCTCATTGTGTGCTGTTTCCTTTCCTCCAGTCCTTCTCCGTGCCCGCTTTCCAGCATTCATGGGATTGGTCAGGTGCCAGTGTCGGGTTTGGCGTCGCGGTGTTTCATTTCTAAGTTCAAATTGGATCCAGTCACCAGTGCAGTTGCGACGTTTCTTGTTATTTTCTTCCTTTTATTCATGCGGGGCATTTCGATCGGTGGAGGCTCGTCTCTCCCAAGCCACAGTGCGTGACAGTGAGGTCGGAGTTGGAAATGGCTTCATCATGAAGTTTGACGCCTCTGGTTTCGGTGTGCCTGGCTGGGGCGCCAAGTTCGTGCAGGTTGGCTCTAGTTGGCCACGTTCACATGTTTCTTGTTTTGTTTCTCTGTGTCGCTTAGTTCGGTTTTCACTTCGCGTGGACTCTGTGAGAGTTCGCTCCCATCGTTTGAGATGATATATTCCCATTTTCTACCTTGACCGACTCGGGTTAGTCTTAGTTTAGAATGGTCCAACTTGGACCGTCTTAGCCCAGAACTACGACTTGATGAGGCAGCCCGGGCGAATTGCGCTGGCGAATCCATTTTTATTTGTTTTATTCACTATCATTCTCCCACTTCGCTTGAAGGAACCCGCCAACTCCGCCAACCTTACAGGTCCCATTGGAATTATCCAGGATCGGGTGTATGGTACAGTGCCTCGCTCCTCTTTAAGAATTGGAACCAACACGGTATTAACTCCCAGCTCCAAGAACATGCGGACCCACCCATCTCCGCAGGCTCGGACATGATGTACTGCATACTCCTCCCTCGCAATCGCTCAGCAGATATAATCAAGGGATATGAACCCAGCCCGGACATGCGGCGCAATGCAGAGCCAAAGCGTTAGCGAGGCGGTGGGGACGCAGTGGGGATGCGAGATCGAGGTGCGCTAGCATGGGGTGGGGACTTCTTCCAGGACGAACGGAACGCCATGGCCAACGGAGGAAGGAGGAAGGCGTGGAGGAAAGAAGAGGTACGCAAGGTTGGGTAGGGGCGTCGAGGGGATTGCCATGGGCATGGGCGCCGTCTGCGTAGTCTACGTAGAAGTGGCGCAGCGGCGGAATCGAAGACAAGCCCGCACTCGAGTAGGTTGGGCGCAGCGCGCGGCGCGCAGGATCGGAAGGAGGTGTTGTTCGATCCCAAGGTGCGGAATGTCGTTATATGCACATGTGCCCAACGCGCGAGGATGGATGGATGGGGTGGGAACACCTTGGTCCAACTTCGGCTAATCCGGTTCTCGGGCCTGTATCATATCTTCTGTGGTACGCGACACCCGATTTTTGAAGTTGGGCAGGAAACGCGGGCCTGGGTGTTTCACTACATTTTGATGGCCCCATCTTTTGCGTCGACTTTCGAAGTTGGGACACAATGTGGGCCAAAAGTTTAATTCTGAAACCCCCTATTGTGCTAGTCTCTCGTAGACATATGCTTCAACATGTGAAGCTCGTACCTCCCTTGTTGAATGTGCCTATTGTCAATCTACTCTCTTTCGCCGAGTCGGCATTCCTGTGCCGTTCACAATGCAAAGCTATAATATACGTGCCCTTGTCAGTACAGTTACTGTAGTTTACACCTATTAGACTGAATCTATCTGCGATCTGCCACCTCCCGGTACAAACTCTCAGGCAAGAACACGATTTCATGCTTCCGAGTCTTCGTTTCAACCAACGGCACACTCTCTCCCTCAGCATCCAAACTCTCCGGCGTAGCAAACGTATGCCGTCCTATGACGGTATTTATCGTCGGAAATTATTTACATGTTGTGTTGTACATCAGGTATTCCTGTGATTCCCTTCGCGCCTGTTTCGTCTAAAACTCCTGGGCACAGCATGGACCCTGCTCTTACGTGACTTCTGTTCTGCCCTGTAAGTCTTTAACGATTCCCCGACAGATCACCAGGCGGGCAGAGGTCGACATCCGTCAACAGGAGCAGGACACGATTTTGAAACTATTATTTTCACTGATGGCCGCATGGACGTGGTAGCTATCCTTCTGCACCGTCACCTTCGCTGCTGAATCGTGATTTCAATCTTCTTTCCTCTTTGTGAATGGCGGCATTCCTAAAAACACCCTGTGAATGGTGGTGTTGCAAAAACACCAACTGTTTTCTGGGGGCTTAAATTTTCAACACTGATATTTTTTTTCTTAGGTAGTACTGTACTATTTCGACCAAATGTTCAGGTGACGGGTGACAGAGGGTTGTGAACTGAACATTTTGGCCTAGGTGCAGATTTTGAGGCCCAAATAAGCTCAAAAATGTCGAAATTTCCGGTCCGCCATTCGCCAGGCTACCATATATGGCAACTTTCCCATGATTGCCGAGGAATGAACACCCAAGAAAATGAACACCCTAGGTGACAGGTGACACTCCGTGAACATTTGGTCGAAATAGTACAGTAATGCAGATGTCCTTGTTCTCAAAGGTGCGTTGCATCTCATTTTGTACTGCCATGTTCGTTCTTACAGTCCCAGGTCATCCTTGTATTGTAACATTGTATCTGTAGTTTCTTAGGGCTTTACCAAGGGGTCACGGAAACTGAACTTCCGGATATGGACTACCTCCAGCACGTGATGTGTCTCCGGGGTCCTCACCTTACCTCTTTCCGTAGCTCGTCGTTTATTTCGCTCTGCCCCCTGCTCGGAGGCACCCTATTGTGACTCAGAGAGTTTCAAATGCTTATAATTTGCTATAGCATTTTTTCCTTATGAATTTGCTTCCCCAGAGGTTCCAAACAGTGAGTTTTGAGTCCCAGATGGTCATTTTGGGGTTATACCACGTACCTGGCAATCAGAAAAAAATTCATCAAGGATGCAATCAAACACAAGATACCCAATCCCACAAACAGATTATTCCAAGCCTAAAATCGATGTTCCTTGGAAAGAACGACGCGTTCGGTCACAGATGTTACGATGTCACGCTAATCAGACGATCTCTATAATATACTTAACAACCTTAAATTTCAGTCTATTTTTTTTGCCTTCAACTACTATACAAAGCATCTTTTTGACTCATATCCTAACTTCATGTTTGACTTACACCGCTGTTACACACTCCGGCACTCGGAAGAATAAAAGCTTGTACCTTTCGGGGGAGACTTAAAAACTCTGAGCAGATGACCTCAAAAACTTCTAAAAGTGAATTTTATGAGCTGGAGAGCAGCCCTACGTTCGGCAGGCTTGCAGAGGGCAAGCAGTAATGTGTTAAAAGTACGCCCATCCGAGTTCCCGGAGTTAATTCCGCATATGGGCAAACGGATCACGGTCCGACAAGTGGTGGTGGTCACTGGTTACGGGGTCCTGATGGGAGGTTTTTAGTAGTTGATGTCGGCAGATTTGTTTTTACTCACCCTTGGGCTTTACTGTAAATTGAAATCTATGTAATGTACGGCTTTTTCTGAGCAGGGTGATCCTGCAAAGGTTATTGTGACAGAGGGTCATCTTTGGTCACGTATGTTCATTGAGTGTTGAAACAAACGGTGTTAGGTATTGTCAGTTTTATCTATAAGGACAGACAAGAAGTTATAGATTAACCGTAGCATAACTGTAACCTCTATAGTTTCAAAAAGCTTTGTGTACCTGATTCCCTGGGAAGGGACCCCTTTCAAAAAGCTTTGTGCGCCTGATTCCTTGGAAATGGCCTTTTTCCAGGAATTTGACATTATTTTTTGTCTACAAGGTCATCTGGGGCCTTATAGATGGAATCTGGCACACAAAACCTGTTGAAAAGGGTCCCTTCTCAGGGAATCAGGCGCACATTTTGTGTGCATAATTCCCTGAAAATTTAGGGACTGAGAATCTATAACTCAAAAAAAAGCCTATAGATGCGGAATTGTGCGCACAATTCCAGGGGAAGATAGATAGGCAGCAACCTTGTCTTCTCATTTTGGACAATCTGGACACTGGATAGGAACCAATGCAATCTCGGGGTGGGATTGAAGAATTTCTTTCCCAGCTCACAGAGTTGGACCATCTTGCACTGGTAGTATGTCAGCTTGAATTTTGATTTTGCTCCGCTAATTTCGAACAGATCACGAGGCGAGGGGCTGAACGACCAGCCAAAGTCCGTTGGACACGTCCATTTTTGTTACCTTTGCAACCTCTGTCAGATGATGGAACTCAACAAATTTTCATGGATATCACAGATAATTTATACACAGCAAAGGAGATAAACAAACTTCTCCATTTCACAGACAACATGCCTCTTGCGGTGGATCTCATTGCTCATCTGGTTGACTATGAAGGATTGTTGAATGCCTCGACTCGGTGGGAGACCGAGAAGACTTCTTTACTTTCAGTAGGTTATGACCAAAAGTCAAATCTGGGTACATCTATCAACCTCTCTCTCTCAAGTCCCCGAATTACATCTGCAAGCAAGGAATTATTGAGTCTGCTTTCAATTCTTCTGGACGGACTCTCTGATATTGAACTGGTCCAAATCAATCTTCCAATCCACAATATTCTTGGATGCAAGGCCACATTGCTCGCCACATCATTAGCATATCAAGATAACAAAAGACGGCTCCGGTCCCTGACACCCATTAGACAGCATGTCCAGCACTTCTCGCCTCCTTCTCATTTACTCACACAATCCCTTCGCAAACATTTCCGCTCACTTTTGGGACTATACCGGAAATACAGAGGTGACCAGCGACTGCAGCCTGTTATCAACCAAATCACCTTGAATCTCAGAAATTTACTCGAGGTATTGCGGCAGGGATTAGGTCACTGTGATCCCAATCTAGTTGATTCAATGTACTGCATACTGTCCCTGAACTCATTTTATCGATCCACTGGCCGTGGTCATACACTGCTGATGGACTACCTTCCACTTCTTTTCCCCCACACCAGTGATCATCAACTGGAGATAAGTTTCATTACTGAAGTTTTCAAATCATATATGACATACCCCATTCCTCAATCAGAGCACCTAATTGTTCAAGCAATAACTCTTTCTCAAAATGCAAATGGTCCCCTCCTTGAGTGTGAGTCCCTATTTCTCTCACTGCAAATTAGATACACCCCAGGCTATGAAATATTTCAAGAGGGCACTCACATTGTCAAAGTTATGTGGAGACACCCATGAACAGTGTAATGATTTGATGGACATTGTTTGGCTCAAGTGGGGCGCTGGAGATTATCATGCTGCACAAGTGCATAGCAGGGAAGCACATTGGCTATCAAAATTGTCAGCAAATTTCTTTCAAGAGGCAATGATTCTCCCTTGAAGCTTCATGCTCAACAAGCCTTGGTAATTACCAGAATAGCATTTTGTGTGACCACAGGGCCAGAGAGATTATAGGTCGTTGTGGTCTCTCAGGGGGCCCCCTTGATCAGAACATCACAATCTACTGTCTCGATATGTAGGGAGCAACCAACCAAGGACCGTGACATACCCGTTACCTCTTTTTCAGGCAACAGAGGCCACCGTGAGCGTGACCGTTGCCTCAGAAGGCAACGAGATAAATATTTTTCCCTCAGAAACAGACCAAATACAGGATTTCTAGCACTTATCTAGTGCTTCCAGGAGGAGAAATACTGGTTTCGTGACTTTCCCGGCCCATTCCCAAGGCCAGGAATTTTTTTTCGGATTTCTTTCGTCAATGTCACGATTTTTTCGAAGCAACCGAGCTCACCGTGACCGTGACAAAGGCAACGCAACGGACGGACCGTTACCGTGACCGTTGCTCCCCTACACATAGAGACAGTACCAGGCAGAGATCCATCTTCTAAAATCAGAATATGCTTAAACTAGAAGCATCTACACTGAACTATTACGCAATTGCCCTCCTCAACATTGCACATATTGATGTCATAATTGGTGCAGCAGCTGAAAAAGTGTACCGAAACCTCGACGAAGCAAGCAGGGCTTTCAGCACGCTCAATTATCCATGGGGAATCGCATTCAGCAACATGGTCCAAGCAGATATAGAACTCGGAGGGGAAAATTTTCACTTGGCAAAAGTTAAACTGAAGGAATGCCTCCATTCAGCCTGGGGAAAGGGTAATCAGGTGGTATCATTTTGTCTGGAAAGACTTGCTAATACCAAGGTTTGGCCAACCCATGAGTTGCAATCTGCCTGGCCTGTGATATACTTGGGATATGCACACAAATCAAAAGAGAAATTGGCACTACACAAGGCACTGCTGTTCATTGGAGATGTGTTTGTTTCGAACCATGATGATGACACAGCACACAACCTCTTTACTGTAGCTCTGGAGGGTTTTACAGACATGGATATTCATCATAGCCGAGCTCAGTGCATGCTGCGTCTTGGAGATCTTGCCACCCAGGGGCAGTATCACTCGGAGGCTGCTGGGCTGTGGGGCATGGCTCGACCACCATTTCAAAGGTCATTGCAAGTCAAGGATGTGATCCAAATTGATACCAGGCTTGCCACTGTTGAAAAAGTTCATGGAAGAGGTGGCACATGAGTGCAGGTAAATTTCATCTGCTAGACGGGTGCGAGGGCAGGACATATGTCACACACAATTTATCTGCATTTGCATAATGGTGTCCTTATATTATTTAGAGCTCTTGATCTCATCCTGGTTGTACTCCTATATATCATAAACACGTCACCGTCCGGCACAAAGTGGGTGACTTCCCGTAAGGTAAAATCTATTCCGGCGCAATTTCTGAGCTTGTTTGAGGGTGCCAGTGATGGGATCAGTACAAGTGATATTGAAGTGTAGATGTTTCCCGCAAAAGCAATATTATAATTTGGGATGCTGCTGGGGCAGGCAAGCCCTTGCCCGCTCCCTCGGATGTGTACAACTCAATTTATTGCTAGATGGAATGCCGTGGTTTAATGGTCATGCCGAAGAGAAAACAAGCGGACCACATCCGAAGGTGTTGTAGCGCTTCTGGTTCCACAAAAAAAGGCTGAGGATCAAGCTACGAGTTTTGTGTGAGGTGCGTCGCCAACATTACGAGTGAGAGAGGCCAACAAGAGGTGCTCAGAGTCGAGCGGACAGAGTGCCGTCCCGGCGATTAAGCGATTTCGACCCAAAAGGATTATTCAACGAACTAAAACTCTGAAGGAGGGGTTGCGACCCACACTTCAGAATCTCATTCTATTTGAGTGATTTGAACTTAAACCCGCTCCTTTTGGCAGCCCCGCCATCCCAGGGTGGTGGCAAATTGGTCGGGAGACCGATTAAAACCGATCATGCCGAGCGGCAAGGCCTGGCCAATTTGAGGCCGTTTTCGGCAAATTACAGCCCTTGTAATGACCAATTTTCGCTCTGATCTCTTCTCGTCACGCCATCCTCTCTCATTTTCTCTTTGGTGCTTGTATCTCTCAGTGCGCGGAAGTTGACGTGTTGAAGAACTGCTCTTGTCAGTCTTTCGGGGCTATTTGTAATTTGCCGTCCTCGGCTTGCCCTGATAGGTTGCGCAAAAGCCGCATGAGCCGCATGCGGCATTTTGTGCATTGCGTAATGCCGCGGCCTTATCTTCGGTGTTCTTGGTTCTTGTTTTTCGTAGTACCATTCAATGCTTCCTAAATCTCATAAGGTAGAGGACAAGCAAATACGGTTGCCCCACGTGATTTAGCCTTATTGAGAAGATTTCCCAAAATCGACCTTTACTCGGACTCAAATAAAAATTCTGGCTCAACAGTATTGTTTGGATTGTTTCGGCCTACACACTCATGGTTAAAGCTTGTTCAAAAGTGGGGAACTGAAGGACTAGTTCCAGAATGATCAGAAATCGATGGTATTGTCGGGCCACATCAATTTGGGAACTCGTCCTTCATTTCTTAACCAAAATTTCTCAAAATATTTGGGAACAATGTTCCAATACAATCACACAGGAATGTTGAGCCGGATTTTTTCGTTTTCATTGTGCAAGCCCAGAATCGCTCCTTTTGGGCAGTCACGTGGGGCAACCGTATTTGCTTGTCCTCTACCTTATTTCACTCTCAATAGTGTGATGTTTTGCATGTGTAGCTGTCGGGGGCCGCATTTTTGAAGCATCACAGAGGCATCACTCACTTTTCCTTTACTTTCATGTCTGGCACGCAGGAGAGGCAATGTCAAGGCTCTTCCCTCTCCCTACAGCACTTCTCCTTCGCCTCAGGTAAGCTTATAATACAATAGCTAATTGCCACCTTTCAGATTTCAAATTTGCCATGCGGCTTTGCACATTGCACAAAATGCCGCATGCGGCTCGTGCGGCTTTTGCGCAACCTATCTATTGACTTCAAACTCTCGTTTTCGCACATTTGCCACATTGTCTGATCGCCGAACTACCTTGCTTCAGCTCACGCAGATCGTAATGCCTCACTTATTATCTTCAATGACACCGTGCAGATCACTTATCGTTCTTGCACGCTCCCACGGTTTAGAAATAGATTTGCGACGTGCTAGTCGGGATAATCTCAGAGATGCTATCACTCTTCATCTTAGCACCGGACGTTGTCTAAGCTGCGAGGGTTTCGTTTCTCATCTATCCTGTGCTTCTACTGTATCATAGTTCGACTCAGGCAGACTGGACGAGACTCCCCAGGACCCTACTACCGCCCTTCAGATTCATATATTGGATCAGGTTTCGCCTTTGCTCAACGAAAAGCCGCTCTGCCGCCTGCTGTAACCTCCCTGAATTAACACCTACATAGCTAGATTACAACTTCAAGACGACGAATTAGCATCGTTTATTATCTGCCACTGGGTACCTGGCCACACTAGGTAGCTGGCCAGTTGCATGTTGTAGAATTTCGTGTTTTGGTGCTTATAGGGTAGAGTACGACCTATGAGGATGCTGGACGTCAAATTTGGAGGCAAGTCAAGCGGCTGATCAATGGCTGTGCTCGGCTTTGATCGGGGTGGGGGCGTGTGAAGACTATTTTAGAACTCTGCATGGTTCAGGTTAATTTTATCCGCCAAATGCTAAATGTTCATTCCCACACCGTGCTAGTAGGCCTATTTACAGAAACCGGAATCATGCCGCTTCGAATACGTCACTTCCTGCTTCTACTCGGTTACCTCCAGTATCTTCTCACCCTGGAATCATCTCACCTTGCGCGCGTAAGTCTTGATAGCTCAATCAAACTTGCAGCGATGGGGAAGCGATCTTGGGTTGGTGATGTACTCATAGCTGCCAAGAAGATGCCATTCCAATGCCCGCCTCTCGATTTTGGTAGCGCAAATGACAAGACTGTCGAAGCTTACCGAAAATCCGTTCAAAAATGTGCAGAGAACTGGTTACAACAGGAAGTGAACAACAGACAAGCTCTATCTGCTACATGGACGACGCGAACCCCAGAAGGACAAACCTGCCGTTCAAATCACTCTATTCCTTCGGCATTACCTGTCAATGGTTACGACCCAAAGTCATCGCGAAGCACTGACTTCCATCATGCTGTCGACCCATTTACTTGCCTTGGAAAGATTACGGTATGTGGATCATGCACATCAACGCGTACCCAGACAACAACGCATCTGTCGGTTTTGCATGGCAGCGGTCGAAAATCCAGAACACGTTCTGATCGAATGTCGCACCTCGCCGACAGTTTGTAATCTCCGCGCAGACTTTCTGGACAAATTATTCCGCACAGTGCCAAAACTACAAGATACAATGGCCAAACTTACCAGTGTTGAATTCCTCAAGGCCATGGTATATGAGCGTGCAACCATTGTTCTGGTGGCAAAATTTGTGTATGATGTTCTTCAAGTGTTTTATGCCGTGCCGATGCATCGCCCGTAGAGTGAGTCGATGAAGCTAATTTTTTCCAGGTCAATATTCGTGCCGCTGTCAACTATCTGGGGTCTACCGTGGGGCATGGGGAAACTCATGGGGTCTGCGACTAGGGCTTGGAGAATGGGCAGAGGTCCAGGGGCGATGGTGTATTGTACTTGCTTTGTACACCGGGATAATCCCTGGAAACCGGCGTTCGTTATTCGGACCGTGCCGTGTAATGCTACCTACCTACCTACCTTATCTCCGAACAGCCGCGGTGCTCGTTTTTTTCTCACTTCTCCACCAATTCCGCACCGATTCACAAGTTTTGGGGCTTGTCCGCATTCCTTAGTTCGAAAGAATGGCTTCCACCTATCTTATGCGCGAAAATGCCTCCTCTTGCCCTCCTGGATCCTCCGAAAACTTCACCACCCGATCTCTGGTGGCGCAATCTGGCCACCGCCATGACGAACCCCTTGCGTATGCAATGGACATGAAACTTGATACACCCCTTCAAAATCAGTTAAACCGTATTGTCCGACCTTCACTAAACTTTTAACCTGGTTACTTCCCAGTCACGATGGGCACTACTCAAATTCACCCAATTTCGTGGGCGCAGAAAGATGGATTTTGTTAGAGGGGTTCTCGGTATGTGGAGCACAAAATATGCAATGAGATATGTCTTATTACATTGTATGTATCTGTCTAGGCTTTGTTTTGGGCCATAACTGTACTCTGAGCCGTGTAGGGTGCACCATTTAGTCTACACACCAAATTCACCTATCCTCGATCGGAAAGGAAATTCCTTAGGGTCCTCATATGCCTCAGATGTTCATTTTAGTGTGTCTAATAATTCAACTGAATCCATTGGATAATTTGTGATGCACTGGGGAGACCAGAACGAGTGCGAACGAACAATATAGCGGGTGACCAGGTACCCCGTTTATGCCCTTTTGGGATGTCGTGGGAAAGGAAACTCGGTGGGGCCATGAAATGTTCATCTAAACTCGCACAAAATAAGTGGGGCCCCTTCTAGGATGCATACCTTCATTTCCAGACCCATAAGCCCATATCTACCCTACTCTGTGTGCTTGCCCGAGGCCAGAAATGCTAAGGTGGCCAGGTACCCAGTCTCTGATAATATGCTATTCACATCGACAGCACTCCCAGGGATTAACACGCTGTCTGCATTCTATCTCCATGGGCCTGGTGGCCATAGTTCCGTCGCAAAAAACACTCAAATCACACAGCGGCTTCCCCAATACCGCATTAATAAATTTCTCGATCAAACATCATCCATACTGTAGTTTTTCTGGGTTGCCGTGTAAGACTACTGTGTGTTTTGTTGAATCATTTGGTCGTTCTGTAAGTTGTACTATATAGTAAATCCACGGAGGCAGAAGACAGATAGCGGGCCCTGCCGTGCAGCGGGCTACATAGATTATCGGATTGAATGTGAAGATTATGGCGGTCTGGATGCACTTTTATTCCCGTCCCATATATATAGGTGATTTCCGAGTTCGCAAGATATAGTTACGTCCCGCCCATTTCCAAATAGGTCCCACCCCAATTTGTTTGTTTAGAAGTTGAAAAGTCCCCAAAATCAACTCTACCAATTTTGAATGGATTTCATGATTCAGCGGCACGGGTTCTAGACTCCTTCTTATTCAAGTTTCTGTTGTGCTGTAGTTTTCTACAGCTACACTGCCTTGTATGATGTCAGACTCGACTCGCTTTTACCCTGACTACAATAACCTTGCAGACGCTAATTGATCGCCTTTTTGGTTGAAATTTGGGGCTGTTCAAGCATCTCGAACATGGCAGAGCCAATCTCTTCAAGGTGAGAGTCTGGTTTTTTGAACTGGCCTCATTCTAATCCCCTTTGTGCATTCCCAACCTGCTTCATTTAACCCGGCTTTCTCCTTTCCTGATTTACCGGCCTACAACTTGCCGAAAGCCGCCACTGTTAGCCTGGCATTGTCTCAGGCTCGAGTTGAACTTAAATTCAAATTAAATAAATTATCTGATGACCCTTCCTTAGTTATCTCACTCCGAATTTGGCTCGAAGTGGTCCTTTCGACTGTAATTCGGTAGCAGGAGCACTATTCTACATTCTCAGTTGCGTGTCTCAGTGTCAAGTTTCTGACAGACCTGAGCTTGGTCCTAGTCCGTACTGAACAGTTGACATTACTGAAGTTGCATCCCACGACGAATACTGATAATGTACTCTACCTTTATCATTCACGATGTTCATTTAGTTGAAAATGATTAGCACCTCTGTCCGACCGGAATTTCAGCCAAACACCGTTGCCAGGTGAGTTATACGCAAGCTCTCGTTCAGTATGTGATCACCATTCAACTGTGAAGTAGAATCTGACAGATCTTGCCTATGTATAGGAGCAACAGCGTTATCAACAGCTGAGTCACTACCCATTTCCTTCCCGGCCAATTCGGTGACCTCTCGCAATAGTTTATATTCCACCTTCCCTAGCACCCATTACTAGGTTTCTGGTTGACTATCTACAAGATTTTCACTTTTGTTCCGTTTGATTTTAATCCTTCCATCCACTTGCTCCGCTTCTTGTGCCTTCCACGGACCGCCGCTTAACTATGAATCACTACCTATCATCTATGCGAGGACCGCTCCCTGTCCTGAAGCGGAGTGAACACTCCCAGGGACGCTGTGCAATCTTTGAAATCAAACCATTGAGTTCAAGACTGGTGTGAACATGCCCGAGATGCACGAGCACCACGGCTGCTCGCCGAATTTGGTCAGCTCGATTTCACGGCGTCGCAAGCAGTAATGCTCTTCAACAACAGCATGCATTGCCATCGCACTCCTGCTTTTTCCGTGACGGCACGCATATTTACTGAATCTTCCTGACGATTTGAGTGGAGGGGGAACTGGGGACTCAAATATAGAAGATCACTACTGCTTTATCTGGCGCGAAATGAATTCCAATCGATGTTTCTGCTAAATTTGGGCCAATCCCTTCGTAAACTATGTTCCTGAGCTAGAACTGAATTATGGACCATTTATTGTGTAATTGAGGCTTATTGGAACGTAACTACAAGCGCACGAACGAACCGGCGATTACCGTTCCCCGTCGACGGCCGTCCCGTCGTCCGTCCCGTTCCGCAAGGAATTTCTGAGCTCACACGACGGGGGATTGGGATACTGTCTGTGCCCGTTGCCCGTTCGGGGGAGCGACGGGCACGGCGTTCAGGCCCGAGGTGGCGGAAACAGAATGCCAGAAAGCCCTGCCAATGTGCCAGATCACCTTGCTCTGCAGTTGCTTAGAAAACTTTGGGCAGAAGACGTAAATCACTCTGTACCGTATGATCTCGAATGGTGGCAAGGAAGAGCAAGATCAGCGCCGCCGGGAGAAGGAGGAGGAAGACGGCTCCACTCTTCACGATCATGTCTTCCGAGAGCCACGCGGCTACGAGGAGACCTGCGGGACGCGAGTCGCACGAAATTGGAGTCAGCCAGTCACGAGGTCAGAGCATTTGAATGAGAGTACCTACCTAGCACGCAGACGATTACCCCGCCGCCAACCGAGAAGAACGGGTATGCCAGCAGGATAAGCACACACCAAACGCGCACTCGAGTTGACATCATCCTCTGGAGAAAGTGCGGGAATGTAGCCATCAGTTGCCGACTTCCACGCCCAAAACTCTTCGCGCACTTTTTCCGCCAGGTCCATGGTGCACGACGCGAGCACATATATGTCTGCGGACGCTACAATGATTCCCCCGAGGAGAATGCCAAATGATGCCCACAGACAGAGGTACGGCCCGCGGAGCGTGTAGTTCAAGATTGCGTCCCTCGGCGGCACAGTCGTCACGAGCGCGGCGATGGACGCGAGTAGCAATGCCGCCTGTATGCGATGCCGTTGTTTCACAGATCAGTCGAACCTGCGCAAAGCCTCAGCACGTACCACGAAGGAGATCTGTTCGATACGGCCCGAGATGCGCTCCTTGTCCTTCGTGAAAGCTTCCTCGGTTGAATGCGACACCTTCCACTTGTGCTCCAGCGTCGCGTTGCCAAACGCAATTATGCAGAGGAGAGTGAAGACAAACTGGAGTCCGGGGAACTCGCTCGGCCCCCAGTGTTGCGGCAGCACGTCGCGGTTGACAGCGTTGTCATTGTCGTCGGAAGCAAGGAGCGGGTTGTACCCCTGAATAGACATAACCAGTATTCAGAGAAGAGTGGCGACCTCTATGACTCGAGAATATAAGAAGAGCATGCCGCGTGCTGCGCTACTCATCCGCTTTGGTGTTACGAGATAACCTCGCCGTCAGTGCATGTACTACGAATGAACCGGGTTCTCGGTGGAAAATAGATCATTGAGTCGCCTGTCAGGATCCCTCGTATATTAAGCATCCTTCGGGTATTAAGCAGATGCCTCGTATCAGTGTGCGCGTGTGTACCATCACCTCCATTTGCGATTTTCTAGACGACCATCCGTCTAAGCTCGCCGAATTAGGTCTGCATTTTCCTATGAATATTCTCGAATGATGTTCTCAATCACAGTCAGCTCCGGCAACCTCCGCTTTATTACGCCCCATTCCATTCTGAGCAGACATGCGGCCCATTGTCACGCGTTTAAAGCCCGCTCCAATGGCAGGCCTGTGTATCTTCCCTCGCTTTCCTACCCCCACCGCCCGCGCGGGTTCAGACACGGTGCTCAACAACTGTCCTGAAGTCTTCAGTTGAGTCAAGCGTGTGCCAAGACGGAGGACTCCCAGATACGCCGTATATTCAGGAGATCCTACGAATCAGATTGCACACGGCTTTTTTTCACGTACCACCAGTGATCCCAGCTTCCCCGCGCCTGGCGAGCCCTGGAGTTCATGTCCAGGCTTCGAAGGTGTACGCCCCGGGAAGCTCCACCAAAGTTTTGTCCGAAAGAATGTCCAAATTTGACCTCAAAAAGCCACCCGTCCGAAACGGTTTGGGGCTGAAAAAGCCACTTCGGGACAGAGTTCATTACGTGGTTTCATGAAAGAATTCCATAAGATCTGGCTCGCCTGCGGTGCGACACTGACAACCTACAAGACAGTAGATTGGCTCCTACAGTTTTTGGGAAACTTCAATGTCACTTTCTTGACCTCCTTAAATGGCCCCGGAGGAAGGGTGATGTGATGAACCTTTAAAAAAAATTCTCGAAGGCTCATCCCAGAAAGCCACTAGAGAGGTTGCGGTAGCCACCAGACGAAACTGGTGGCTTTCATAACAAACGAATGCAGAGGCGGATTCTTCTCACCTAGCCACTATTTCACAGTCTCCCTCAGAGCTACAAATAGTGGCTGACTTGGTCCGAGAGCATTGTCCACTGTCCAGGAAAATTAGCCACCAGTCCGATCTGGTGGCTACCGCAAGCTCTCTACTTTAGGGGACAGACTTCGCCCATTTTTGGCTTCAAAAAGCCACCTTTTGGACAAATAAATTGCGATTTTTCGGCATCGAAAAGCCACTCTCTCGGACAAAGCTTTGGTGGAGCTTCCCGGGATGCGTGGTCTGCTTGGGTATGTCAGTGCGGGGAGGCAACAAGGGAGCCAAACGTACGGGCTGCGTGTCAGACGCTGTCAGCGCACGTTGAGCGCACGGACTCGATGTACGCGAGATTGTCTGTGGAACGGATGTCGCGAGGCAAAGTACCAATGACGCGTGCGCAGCCCACGAGCGTGGCGGATGCGTTCGATCCATACCTGCAACGGCTTCGTCGGGCAGTCTGAGTCGTGGTTGAACAGATGACAGAAGCATATCACGTACCTAACGCCGTGACGCCGTCCATCGTCAACTTTAGTGTTGCCGCGACTTAGGCTTGGACGGCTTCAAGTCGACTTAACGGAAGCGACTTGAGTCGAGTCGAGTCGAGCCGGACCCCAGACTTGACACGACTTCGAAGTCGATGGAAGTCGACTTGGAGCCACTCAAGTCGACTTGAGTCGAGTCTCGGAATTGAAAATCTTCCAAAACCCTCGTACTAGGTTTACAACACCAGAATGTCCCGTATTTCGCCACGGATGACGGTTGTTTGGTTGGGTTCGGTCGTGATTGTCAGTCAATGATCGAATTGACGAAACAATGATGCGCAACTCTGTCCTAATGACTAACTAACAGCTCGAGTGTCTACATATCGAAATCAATGAGGTCTGGGAGCTCATCTGAATCAACCTCAACAGCTGATGAAGACTCCCACCCATCGCATGTGAAGGACACTTGCCCGAAAGACCGACCGCAGCGAGGTCCCAGTTTGAGTTTTGGAAATGAG
Organism: Mycena leptocephala; assembly: GCA_029378395.1. Classification (NCBI taxonomy): domain Eukaryota; kingdom Fungi; phylum Basidiomycota; class Agaricomycetes; order Agaricales; family Mycenaceae; genus Mycena; species Mycena leptocephala. The sequence continues at coordinate 80,444 of JARJLF010000270.1, read as the reverse complement.
GCAAAAAGTGCGGCTTCATGAGCTGCTCGCTCAAACAAATGTCGGTAGAGTAGATCCAACATTCCCTAATGATATTTTGATAAGGTTGTTGGTTTAGATCACCGTATTGAATACTTACCTCCCGGTCGACAACCAATGTCTTCGCGAACCAAACTACCCCGTAATGTTGGATGACAAATATATCATCGAGGAAGTGGGGATCGGCAGCTGAAATGGTCTGCATTAATTTTTGGGAGAGACCATCCGAGTGTCTGCCTCCTCCGGCTATGCGGAGCCACTGGGTGAGGGCAATTATTCGGGGCACACCCGCCGAAAATCTGGTGCTCTTTTCGCCCAACGCATCACCGCCAATCATACAAAGAAGTATTTCACTACTCACTGCATTGTCTTGGAACATCTGACTGTCCAGGAGTCAACGTTTGAGAGCATGGGAGCAAATCATATTTTATTGAAGTGCATGTGAACGTGTGTGTGTGTGTGTGTGTGTTCACCCGCAGAATTTCGCTCGGAGAGCTCTGGTCAGGCCAACACCCAATCTATGTGAGTACGCAACTGCTCTTCTCGAACGGCCGTGTCAAATTAATCATACTCTCAGTATAATTCTCAGCCTCAGAATCCTTCGAATCCCTGAATCCTGCGAGAGTATAAACTACCAAAAATTTCATTTCAAGGTTCGGATATTCAATGTGTTCCCCGTGCCGTATGCAAACTTGTCGGCATGTGGGCATGCACTCGAGGGATCCATGCGGGTTCTAGATTGCATTTTTATTTCACTTCATTTCCACAGATGGTGGGAACTTCATATCCAGGCACATTAACTGTTGAACTATTCAGATTTCATATGAAGGTTGCAAGAATCACTGGTAGTGATGTTCCGTATGGTGCCGTGTTCCATTGCCGAACCTTGTGGGTAAAAGAAGGGCTGGTTTCAAATGGGTCTGTGAAAAGAACTCAGATCCTCAGGTCGCAAACCTCGTGGATCGTTGAACTTACCCATGTTCAAGTTCATTTCCGATCTACAAGCGCATCTCGTGACAGAAACTGTGCATTTCTTGTTCACTAAATTTGTGAATGACTGGGATTGGTTGGATACTGAAATTCAGGTTCATTTCCGATCTAGAAACGCACTCATGCTGAACAATCTACTATCTTGTTGGTCACTAAATTTGTTAGACACTGGGATTGGGTGAATACCGTGCACGACAACGCAAGCAATTTGTTGAACAATATTTTTATCGCAGGTGGTTCCCTTATATTTTGACCTACGAGCGAGTGTTGGACTTCAACCCCCCGGGCCCAAATGCGTCGAACACGCAAAAATGCGGAGCAACCAGCAGAACCTCCTGCCAGCGAGGATCCACCTCCGGTCGCTGGTCGCACTCGACGTAGTGGCCGTAGCAATCCAGCTCCCCCCGCCCTCACGACGGCCCATAATGCCAGCTCTGGCGAGCAAGACCGCGGATTTGCCGGCCTGTCATGTATGCCTTGTATTTGTCTCTCAAATTTCTGCTCAGCCGCACACAGCAACCCAACCAGTTGCAGGCAGAACTCCCGCCACAACTGGCACTCATCGTGATGTTATAAATACAGGTCAGCACCTTTTCTATCTATGCATTTTGCGTTCATCTTCTCAATATCTGTCAGGCCAGCGGACTGGGGAAGGCGCAGTAGGGCAGGCTCATCAGATGGTAATACAGTCTCATCTACTGGTCAACAATTGATAACCTTGTTGCAATAGCAATTTCCACCGCAAACCCCAGCACGTCGTATGGCGAACGAGCTAGCCAGTCGCCTCGCTGAACACACTGCGATGGCAAGTCCGGGCCCGCCTGTTCGTGATCGGCTTCATGCAAACTCGGATATTGAAGACTCATCTGAACTCGATTCGGATGAGTTCCCAGTCACTGTTTGTCGACGTGCTCCCCGTGTACCTGCATTAAGGACTGGGCCGGACTCCGACGACGACACAGCGCCACCGTCTGCAGCTCCAGCGCCAGTGATCCACCGGGCTGCAAAAACAACGACTGGTGTTCAGCAGCCTGCAACACGCGGCACTGGTCGCCGTCGTCGGGCACCGACTGCGAATACTCAACCGAACACTGACCCTGCCGACGATGACGACTGTGTTTTTGTTGACCCTACCGAGATTGTGCAAACTGATAAATCCGCGGACTCAAAGTATTTCTTTGGCCGGCGTCCTTTGGATAACGGGTTCAAATGTCGTCTATGCCCGTAAGCAGTGTGAATTGACTATTCTGTTCATACTCTCATCTTTTGCAAGTCAAATCTACGGTCCTAACACCAGTCTCACAACCCGCCGTTCACACCTGCAAAATGCCCCAGGACATCCTGAGGCATATATTGCGGCAGTGGAACAGTATGGATTCGCTAACAAGCTTCCTGCGGAACTGGCGCGTCAGGTGGCGGAGAACCGAGCATTGAGTCTTAACAGAATCCCATTCTCCATGAACACATTCACGGAGCAATTGGTAAAAGTGTTCGTAGCAAACGACCTGGTATGTTAAAATATTTCTGAACCTTGTTCAAAACTGACCTGAGCGCATAGTCAATTCACTTCATCGAGAGTCGAGAGTTTCGTGATCTCTTACTGCTTTTGCGGGACTCGCTCGCTGAGAAGGATATACCCCATCGGACCAGGCTCACCAAGCTTGTAGTCGAAGCATGGGTGCATTACTATGCCGAGTTGAAAGTTATTTTGAATGTGAGTTCAAGACTGGCTTAACGCATACAAAGTTGATCCCTCACTGAAAGGCGGCGATCGGCAAGATCAGCTTTACAGCTGATATCTGGAGCAGCAAGGGATTGCACCCCTACCTCGCAATTACAGCCCATTGGCTCGGTCCGAGAGGGGATGACTCGCAGGTTTTGCTGCGCCAAACATTGTTGGCTTTTCGCCGTATTCGTGGCGCTCACAGTGGGCAGCACATTGCGCCCATTGTATTCAATATTTTGGAGGACGCTGGAATTTTGCGGAACGTGAATATTTACCATGACACCATGTCAGTAGAAAATATGCCTATCCTTGCCGGTTCCATCCCTGCCTTCGAGCTCTTTATGTCGTCCTGGAAATCCATGCTTCTTGACACCGACCTGCAAAACGAAAATATTTCCAAATTTATTCAACCCGGCCTTGACATTGCGACGAAGTATTACAACAAGATGGGAGATACGGACGCATACATCATCGCTATGTGTAAGTAATCCATTACTTGTGTAACATACACTTACTATGCAGTCATAAATCCTTCAATCCGGTTCGAGTGGATTCGTAAGAATTGGTCACAAGAGGAGCAAGACGAGGCAAAGGAAGTCATTTTGGACAAGGCGAGTCAACCTCGTTATATTCTGTTACGGTCTGACTGATTGGGTCTCAAGCTGCGAGCATACGTGAATGTTATTGGGTCCCCGGATCTTCGCTCTCGAGCCAGTTCCCCTGGTGCTAGTGGATCTGGCTCGGATTCTCGTCCCCCATCACGATCGCATTCCCGAACCCGCCCACTCGCAGGTGTCCCAACATTTACTGCGATAACACAGGTAGCAAACCGCTATCGAAATGCTGCCCAGTCCCTTGATTTTTCTGGCGCAAGCGGCAGTGCAACTGGGGGCGAGCAATCTATTGAAGATGAAATGAATCACTACATGAGCAGTTCTCTCCCACCACGAAAGTCAACTGACATGGTGGCTACTGGATGGTTTGGCACTCAGGTTTTCCATTTTCAACACACCACTCACAGTTTTGAACTTAGAATCACGGGAAGACGATTTGGCCGCGGATATTCCGGCTCTTTGCGGACTATGCTCCCATCCAGGCTACCTCTGTGCCGTCCGAGCGAGTTTTCTCATCGTCAGCCGAGACTGATACCAAACGCCGAAACCGCACCAATGCCCTGCTAATGGAAGCACTTCAAATGCTGAAGTTAATTACAAGAAATCACGACTTAACTTCATGTCTGACTGGCAAACAGTTGCCATTCCTGACGAGGAGGAGGACTGGCTTCGCATTTTAGCTTCCAAGGGCGATGGTGACACAGTGGACACTTGGCGGGAAATTTCTGACAGCTGTGAGTTGGCAGATGGTGCGCCACATTTGTATATGCCGAGGAAGCTGGATTCTCGTAAACTTCTACCGTTTGTCAATTGTAAGCTACCGTACCCTATCACTGCGTTGAGGCCCCCCGTAGTCAGAGGGTGTGACTACGGAGGTAGTCGCATGGACATTGGACTACATGTGACTACATTGCCCACCCCTTGGCCTACCTGCGCCTACGTCTGACTACCTGTGACTACGTCCGTAGTCACAGGTTGGCTTCGACTAGTGGTGTTGCAATGCTCGAATTTTATGTAAATAGTTGCTGTTGAGTTGTCACAAATCGCTAATAACGCTTGGTTTGGACAAATTTTGGCATCGGCGCAACAGTCCGCAATCAATTCATCCGATGTCACATAGCAAATAGACACTCATTACGGCCGCGAGCACCACTGCTCACTAGAGGACTCGAGAGAAAGGGGTTTGGGGTGAGCATTAATGAAGAAATGAGCGACACAAGTGTAGCCCAATGTTGGACGAGCCGTGCCTACGTGGGATAGGAAGGTAGGCCAAGGTAGGCCAACTGAAATCAGATGTAGGCACAGCCTGACTACAGCCGTAATCCGAGCTAGGACAACGTCAATCAAGCCTTCGACTACTATGTCTGACTACAGCTGTAGTCAGACATATGTCGCAGGTAGTCCGAGCTAGGACAACGGCGTCAGAGTCTGATTACGGAGGGTCTCAACGCAGTGTATGCTACACAAATTGTTCAATATTTCGTGGGAAAACATCATCGACTTGATCGACTCGAGTCGACTTAAGTGGCTTCGAGCGACTTGGTTTCCCTAAGTCGAGTCGAGTCGAGTCGACGGTGTCCTTAAGTCGCGACTCGACTTAGCGAGTCGCGGCAACACTAGTCAACTTTCATGATCAAGTTGTTGCTAAGTAATGTTCCAAAGCTACTTAGTAGCTTCAAACTTCACCTGTCGGTCCTGTTCATCAAAAGACTTCCTGACTCAGAATTTCTTGTATCATCCTCTCTATAACATTACATGTCCGTCTGTCCATAAGCTTTTTTAAAATTAATTAATTACGTATCAGAAATTAATTATTAGAACAAGACATGCCTTCGCTTCGCTCCGGCAGTCTGGTGGTCATTTATCATATACGATTCTAACCCTCGGCGCATAGTTCATTTCGATTGTGTAGAAACGTTCAATTGAGATTTCGAGCCAAGCTTAACCCGTTCCATTGAATGATATTAATGATGGGTGTCGTATTGTGCGTGAATACCGTCAACGTGAATTGAATTGATTGCCCGGATACCGTGATGCTACAAACACAGCTACTGGGCATACGAACGAACTGTGATCAACACTCTCTTGTCTACGCGCTTGATACCAAACGCGCTTCGGAGTGATGAGCGTTGCTGTACAATGAAAATTGGTCAGCACCAACAAATGAGGACCCTCGGGTATGTAGTATCTGTTTGTCGAAGAACTGATCTCGCGACGGCGGTGCTAAATGAGCGAACCGGATCACAGACAGGCCTCGCGACGGTGTATTTGCTCGCACACCCTCAGGTCCCGGGAAGCTCCACCAAAGCTTTGTCCGAGAGAGTGGCTTTTCGATGCCGAAAAATCGCAATTTATTTGTCCAAAAGGTGGCTTTTTGAAGCCAAAAATGGGCGAAGTCTGTCCCCTAAAGTGGCTTTCTGGGATGAGCCTTCGAGAATTTTTTTTAAAGGTTCATCACATCACCCTTCCTCCGGGGCCATTTAAGGAGGTCAAGAAAGTGACATTGAAGTTACCCAAAAACTGTAGGAGCCAATCTACTGTCTTGTAGGTTGTCAGTGCCGCACCGCAGGCGAGCCAGATCTTATGGAATTCTTTCATGAAACCACGTAATGAACTCTGTCCCGAAGTGGCTTTTTCAGCCCCAAACCGTTTCGGACGGGTGGCTTTTTGAGGTCAAATTTGGACATTCTTTCGGACAAAACTTTGGTGGAGCTTCCCGGGGCGTACACCTTCGAAGCCTGGACATGAACTCCAGGGCTCGCCAGGCGCGGGGAAGCTGGGATCACTGGTGGTACGTGAAAAAAAGCCGTGTGCAATCTGATTCGTAGGATCTCCTGAATATACGACGTATCTGGGAGTCCTCCGTCTTGGCACACGCTTGACTCAACTGAAGACTTCAGGACAGTTGTTGAGCACCGTGTCTGAACCCGCGCGGGCGGTGGGGGTAGGAAAGCGAGGGAAGATACACAGGCCTGCCATTGGAGCGGGCTTTAAACGCGTGACAATGGGCCGCATGTCTGCTCAGAACGGGATGGGGCGTAATAAAGCGGAGGTTGCCGGAGCTGACTGTGATTGAGAACATCATTAATTAACCGTTCTTTAACGAATTAACCGTTCTTTAACGAAATGCTTCGCGATTCTTTGTATCTCTTTGGTTTCATCCCCATATGGCGTATCTCCTTCCTTCCTACTCCCATCTAGCTCTCATTCCTCGACATCAAATGACCTCGCGCAGTCTGAGCAGGTTTCAACCATAATAGTCCGCATTGGCAGATCTTGGAATGCATCCTAAACTGTCTTGAAAATTTCCCTCAAGAACCCCATCCGGCTAAACAGCTGACCCACCCACAGTTGAGAACGCAGTTGACCGCAGTTGCTGCTGCCCATGGCGCAGCCACTTTATTTAGATCAAGCCGAATTTCCACGCAATGCCACGGAAGATTCTCCTGATATATAAAGCCCGTAGTGTCTGTCGTTCGGACCAGAAGGAATCTTTTGCCCGTTTCCCTCGTTCTCAAATTACTGGACTTGCGCGACATCCTTTGATGCTCCCACCTCACTTCTGTCCGCTTCTGGACCTTGGTCTACTCTGGATTGGCTCTGGGTCACTTCTACTCTACTGAATAGCGGGCATTTCTAGGCTAGCTCCACCGTGACGATGTCTCCGCTTGCTCTCTTCTATCGCGGTCATTTTCTGCTTCACTCAATTGCCACTGTTCCTTTGTTGTCGCCTTCCATCCACATCCAATGGTTCCCTAATTGTTGGTTCAATTTTTTGAATTTTAATGCCTACGCTCGGCTCCTTCATCTATCGATTGGAAACGGTGCAAAATATATTTTCTGACAGCCTTTGGTTGGGCTTATTGAAGTATTTCGTGAAAGTCTCGCAGTCAGAGTTGGACTTGGTTTTTATTTGTTCTGGTCAAGTTCCCGTGTCTTTTTTGCTATATTTGTATTGTTCATCACTCGCACTAATTTAAATAACATGACTCCATTTCTCTTCGAGGATGCCTGACGGAGAGGTCTGTGTTTGATCGTGAATGATCGCTCATCTCTTGAAAAAACATGCCACTGCCCCGGACTGCCTTGTTATTTTTGAAGGCGAATAAAAGATGACCGCTGGTATGAAGTCTCTCGCTCTCTTGAACACCATAAAATACAAAATACAACACTCGAAGTCCAACGATCAAATACGACTAGATGCCATGGAAACGACGTATATATGATGTGACCAACAAATATAACAGTTTCCAGAGGCAACGGAGAAAAAGGACTAGAACGCGTTGCGGGTGTTTCTTGGTCTGGTAAACCTCCGAGTGCCGGGGCTGCACCGGGCATGCATTGACACGCATCCCACCACAACGCTCGCGACGCGGTGGGTGGTGAACGCGGCGAGGGCACCAACGGAGCGTGCGCCGGATGTAGGCAAGATAATGAGCAACAGATACGCTACTGCACGAGGGGAAAAACGGTGAGCGGCGCAATGTAGAACTAGACCAGGGCGAACGGCTTACGAATCGTGACGAGCAATCCGAGGAATGTGAACCACCTCACGAGCTCGAGCGCCAGGGCCGCTAACACGAGAAGAAACACTGGCGAAGAATGTTAGGTGGGTTTTTTTCGTCGCGATGGAGAAATAGGATTGCGACCCACGGAGAGATGAGAGGTGGTTGAGTGAGAGCCCGCCCGTGCAAGCTCCAGGGGGGCCTCGAGCTGCTGCTGCAGCTGTGCCCGTTGCGCTAGACGCTCCCGCCGCAGCCGATTCCGTTCCCCTCTTCCCGCTGCCATTCCTGCCACTCCCGCTCTTGCTGTTCCCCCTCCCACCCTTCCAGCCCGCGTTCCCGCTGCTGCCGCTCCCGCCACTGCCGCCGGAAGTCCCGCAGCCGGACCCCCTCCCACAACATGTCCAACCACAGCGTCCCGTCCCGCCGCCGCCGCTGCATGCGTGCCCGCTCCCGCTCCGGATCCCGCTCCCGCTCCCGCTGCATGCGCTCCCGCTCCTGCTCCCGCTCCCGCATCTCCGCCACCTCCACCCACATCGCCACCTGCGCCCAATCCAGTAGATCAATCCGTTCCATGATAAAATTCGGGATTTGGGTCTTGGACTTTGGGTTTGAAAAGAATAAGTGTTCATACCGTGCGGCAGCTTCTATATTCAAGTCGTGTATCACTGTATAGCCTTTTTGCAGTGCTTCTCGGTGCCTTACACGATTGGAACACGAGGACGATGTTATGGCAGGTCCGAATTAGGCTCCGTTACAGCTTTCTGGACCGCGTGCGTACAGCACATGCTATCTGCGCAATATCCCCGCCACCAAAGAACCAACAAAGAATGCGAAGAATGTCGTCTGCATCACTTCTGGGGGCTTCGAATACGATTGGAATATGAGGCCGATGTCATCGCCTACAGCTTTCTGGACAGCATGGGTACAGCTTATGCCTTCGGCGCAATATCCACGCCACCAAAGAATCAACAAAGAATGCGAAGAATGTGGTTTGCCGCTGGAGTTCCGGCTGGTGGGCGCCTTTTCATCAGCGTTCGATTGGAAAAGAAAGGGGTATTTAGCAATGTTCACAGCGGAAGCGTATGAGTCATACAGCCTTCTAGTGCGATGGCAACATCCCCTATCCGAATTGGTTCCTTTACAGTCATTGCTAAAAGTGCTATCGGCGCATATTCCAGCAGCTTTGCCAGCTATGTAAATTACAGTTGAGTGCAATTCGCGGTGAGCTGTAGTAAGGTCACCTATCATAGGCTTCAGCTGTGAACACTGCCAAACTCCCGTCTTTTCATTTCACCATCGCATTCAATCGAACACTGATAATGGAAGGCGCGCAGCAGCCGCCACTCCAGCGGCAAACCACATGGTGGTGTCTCACACATCACAGTGGCCTCGAGGCAGTCCCCGAGCGCTTGTTTTCTATACCAACGGTCAGACTTCTCGGTACTTATTCTCAACATCAACCTCCACAGGCGAGTGTCGCGCCCAACGGAAGGGGATGCGAGGCCGCTTCGCGGCCGATCAGTCGCTTGTCTGAGAATATTCATAGGAAAATGCAGACCTAATTCGGCGAGCTTAGACGGATGGTCGTCTAGAAATGACCATGGGAGAATAACCGACCGAATTGAGCTGGCACGGAGCCACGGCTCTAAGACGGTTGGGAAGAAAATCGCAATTCGAGGTGATGGTACAAATCACTGCGTTCCCACCCCATGTAGACACACCCAGGTGTACGTTGTTATACGTGCTGCGACGATCTGTCGATCTGTGTCGATCTTCGGCTACGTCCGGCTATGTATGTGTACACCGTGATGTCGGTGTACCTGCGGCTACGTATGTCCACGTGCGTCAACACCGTAGACGCAGGTAGAGACACCTCCTCAATTTCATAATGCAGATCTGGCCTCCATTTTACTATTCTACTGGATTGGTCAGCCTATGACCATCCTCCCACTGGTATATTGGGGGTATATACCAAGGCCGGCACTTACATACATTCGAGGGCCCGGCACATTCAGCTCACAGGCGACACATTGAGTGAATGTGCCGTGCCGCGCGTGAACGCATAGGCGGCACATTCCATTCCGGGAATGTACCGGGCTTGGCACCGACTAATCTGGGTAAAGACACGTGTCTTTGTTCATTGCACACCCCGCCTATCTTCCTCCTCCCACCACCACCCCTCGCTCCAACGAGCCCGCCAACGCGTCAAAAAAGCGCTAAAATGACCACCGATGGCACCGACAACTCGAAGCATATGGGCCCGACCAGCCGTTCATTGACTCGGACGTCTCGGTACGTGAATTTGACTTCCACCCCCTATGTACGTCGTGTCATGGGCCGCCTCCTAAACTCCTGGATAGATGCATACATCACCTCTTCTCGTGCGCATCTCACTTTCCCGACCACGAATGTATTGATCTTCCCGCGCTGAACGAATTCCGGGGACACCCGCAGCCTGTGTGATCTGAACGCCTCGACAGATGTCAGTGCATACGACAGGTATTCTTTTGTTGTCAGATTCTTTTGCTGAACGTCAATCAGGGCTAGCCGTGTGACCACCCGTATTTCTCGGCTGTAGGGATTTCACTCTAGACTTCAATGAAGCCAGTCAGAACCCAGATAACATCGGTGAGCAGACGCTCGCGACATTTCTAACTGATCAGTTACTGTCCGACATCTCAGAAAAGGAGGCTCAACCTTGCAGCAAGTCAGTGCACCCACAAAAATTCTGTCGTATGTCTCCATTATATTCCCCATGGCCCAAAGCGTTCCAATTTTTTGCCTCTAGCCCACGCACATATTTTTCACGGCGCGACTGCCGGGGATCACCGAGAGTTCCAAGTCGAAGGCCGAAACTTTCTCTCTGAAACATCGGCGCGTTCGGCGCGTGTCTGGACGGCCAATAAATGCACTGCGGAGGATGCGTTTGAAGAGCAATACACTAGGAAAGTCAAAAGGTGTAAAAGTATCGCGACCTCCGTTGACAATTTCAACAACAGTGGTATCAACGGTTTACCACGGTTTAATATTGTTAGATATTCTGAATTCAACTACTTTAAATTTTTGTCTATCTTGTTTCTGCATTGGTCCATTTATCTATCATAAGCCTTGGCGCCCATCCCAGCTTCCAGAGTCGTAATGTGAAAATAGAGTGGCAGTGCAGCTCCACTCATAGTGAGACCAATTCTCAATTGATGGCACGAATGTGCCGTGGTTGAACTGACAAGGTGGCCAACACAATGTGCCGGCCATGCACTCAGGGGCGGCACATTCGGGGAATGTGCCATCCGTCAGGTGAATGTGCCGGGGGTCCGAATGTATGTAAGTGCCGGCCTTGGTCTATCCCGGTATATTGGTGAGCACTAAATTTAGTAGCTCCGGATTTTCCCACATTTGTCTACATCGGTCTAAGTGCGTCGACATCGGTCTATGTCGGTCTACGCATGTAGACCGACGTCGACAAATGTAGACCAACTGTGTCTACATGATATAGACACAGGTAGGCAAACAAGTCTGTCTACCCTTCGTCTACAGGGGTAGACAGACCCTCTGTCTACAAGGGGTCGGAACGCAGTGCCTGTCCCCATCGAAGACATGAAAGGTGTCTTTATTGACATCTCGCGCAGTTCCACCCCTATCCGATCCCTCGTCATTCCCCGTACCTCCTCGACACTCGAAACCTGGCTTTCATTGCATCGATATTCCCTGCGCTCGCCGAGCTGTCGATAGACGTCCCTAAATATGGAGATCGATGCGGCTTTCGCCCTAAAGAGGACCTTCGCGAGGACATCCGCTCCCCCGAGCTCAACGATGAGGAAGCGTTCGATAACGTCCCCGCTGAGGTACTCTCAGACTCGGAGGAGCATCCTCCGCCCGTGCCTCGAGCAGAACCCACCCAAACGCCTTTAGGCTCAGTTCCGCTGTGGGCGGACCCTCCGACCCTCGACGACCTCCTGGATGAAACCGCAAGTTTGGGCACTCGTGTAGATGTCGAGTAATGCTGACTTTCTCCTGCCAGCTGCCACCTCGCCCTGCCTATTCCGTGAGAATAAAATAAAAACTCATCTGCAGCGAGCAACACTGACGCCAAGCCCTGTCAGGACTTGCTCCGCCGGGTCTGCCTCGGCCTCATCAAGTTCCCGCCAAACAGGATCCTGCCATTTTGGCCCAAAGAACCAGACCCTCTCTCTAGAGCACGAGAGGCTGTTGCTATTGCGGTACTCAGTCGGCAATATCTCAGACTGCATGCAGTCGCTCTGTGACCCTCCGTCTGCCAGATTTCCTCGCCTGATTCGCAGGTTGTTGGCTGGTTCCATATAAGTAGGCTCAGGTAGAGACGCTGCACTGGCACATTCCAAATTAACCTTCAGTACGTAGCCTAGCGAGAAGTAGGGATAACAAGCACAAAAAAATGTGGTACGAAATCAATTCAGCCGGTGTACATGACACCGTGGGTTTCTTGAACAGTCTGCAAGGGAGAAACAGTCCAGGGAATGGTAGAAAATTGCGTGATTGAACTCTTGGAAGCCGAGGAAATCGGACGGGTCGCGGGTTCACTTTTCAACCTGCTAAATTAATTCGGGACTTGGTCCGTGCGGTCAACGAGTTTTGCACCGAGCGGGCGGGAATGGAATCCAGCGTTGAGCGCGAGTTCACACATTACAGAAAATGTCTGGTACCGCAAAAGAACACAAGACAGTCTGCCTGGAGAGTCGGGGAATCGGCGTGCTGGCGCTGCTGGCAGGCCTGGCGCCAGACGTGCCAGCTCAAAAAGGTCTTCCTGCAAGGGTTGGAAAGGTAGGCCGCTCGCCAGATTGGCAATACGTGAACAACCCAAAAGCGGACAGTGTCAGAGGCTCCCCAACACCTGCACATCCGGAGATATTGCTCGACAGTGTCGCAATTCAGATTTCACGGTTTCTGCAGAAATACGATCTAAGTCACTGCGTTCCGACCCCTTGTAGGCACACACTGTGTCTACCGCCGTAGACAAACTGTAGACAAACCTGTTCGCGTACATATGCCAGGTGCCTACAGCGTGTAGACACCCTTGGTATACGTGAGTCTACATGTGTTTGGTATGCCTACATGGGCCTACTGCCGTAGACCAATGTAGACGAGCATAGACCCATGTGATTCACGAAATATGGAGTTGTTACAAGCGCTTGAAGTCTTTAATCATCTTTTTCGGTTCGAACCTTATGTAATGTCTTGATCTTGATCACAGGTGGCTGTGTTGTAGCTACATATTTGGCCTCTCGGCCCGGTCTGTGGAACGCTGCGCAAGGCTTGAGGAGGTATTAAACGGAAGGGAAATAGCAAAGGTATCATTTTAACGGCCAAAATAGAGGTTAATTCAATGTTTGGGGAGACCAAGGTGTGTCTACGGCTGTCAAACGGCTGTTCACAAACTTAGACTTGACTTAGACACACTTAGACACACTTAGGCGAAGTTCGTCTACATGACGTACGCTGACGTAGCCCAGCGAACACGAGCGAAGGCAACAATGTGCCGATGTCACCTTGCCTACGGCCATCGACACACTTTAACCGACGTAGACCAGCGAACACGAGCGTAGGCAAGGGTGTGCCTACAGGGGCTGGAACGCAGTGAGGGTTGCTGGAATCCTGGTTTAGCACCGTAACTGCGCTGATTGGCCGATTCAATGTCAACAATCCAACCATGTCCCATGGTACTGTGAGAGTTCGGAGAAGAGGAACGACGTGCTGAGGAAGATACTGAGGCAGAGCTATCCCAGAACTTCTAGAAATGGATGGTATGACAAGCGACTCGAGCCGTGGACACCGCTTCAGGAGATCCAGGAGGACATCTGCATTGAATAGAGCGTGTAGCACTAAATGCCCGAGGTTGGACAACGTCACGTCTCCAAATCCAGCGATCACTGAATAGTGTTGCTGCGACTCGCTAAGTCGAGTCGTGACTTGAAAGTTGCGACTTAAGGGCACCGTCGACTCGACTCGACTTGACTTAGGGAAACCAAGTCACTTGAAGCCACTTAAGTCGACTCGAGTCGATCAAGTTGATGATGTTTTCCCCCAAAATATTGTACGATATGTGTAGCATAGGGTACGGTAGCTTACAATTGACAAATGGTAGATGTTTACGAGAACCCAGCTTCCTCTGGCATATCCAAATGTGGCGCGCCATCTGCCAACTCACAGCTGTCAAAAATTTCCCGGTAAGTGTCCTCTGTGTCACTATCGCCTTTGGAAGCTAAAATGCGAAGCCAGTCGACGTCCTCGTCAGGAATGGCAACTATTTGCCAGTCAGACATGAAGTCGTGATTTCTTGTAATTGAACTTCAGCATTTGAAGTGCTTCCATCAGCAGGGCATTGGTGCGGTTTCAGCGTGGATCTTTGTATTCTAACTCTTGAACAAGATAGTGTAGTGGATGAGTTGACTAATGCACTTTACTACCTTTGTATTTGAAAGGCTGGAATGTGGCACTAGATTTGATTTCCGGGACAGACAGAGTGGCCCGGAATTATCATGGGCTGTTAAATGAATCTAATATGAATAGGAGGGACGCTTCTACAGACAAATGGAGGGTTTTGGCCTCCTAGGAATTTGTGCCAGGACTCACAATCCTGCACTCCAGAAGGACTTTTGTTGATATTTGTTATTAGGTCAAGCTCTGGTCCAAAGAGCTCAGACTCTCTGGGCTGTTAAATGAATCTAATCTGAGTAGAAGGGAGGTTTTTAAACATGAGATAGAATGCTTTGGCCTCTTAAGACTGTGTGCCATCACTCACAATCCCGCACTCCAGAACGACTTCTATTGATACTTGTTTGGAGGAAGTTCAGCCCAGAGCTCTCCTGGGCTGTTCAATGAATATAATCTGAGTAGAAGGGATGTTTCTGAACATAAAATAGAAGGTTTAGGATTCCTATAATTATGTGCCATCATCCTCTGAGTCGTCCATTCAATTTGTTGCGGGCATTCTTTCACGCTGTCACAAATCCGAACTTGGTTACTCCACTCACATCGTGTCAATGCCCGAGCTTCCAGAGGGTGTTACTTCAGGCTATCTGGCCAAACACTTCATCTCTGATCAGCCTGCAGGCTCTCTTGAGGTCAAAAGCATCCAAGCTGATGCCACTATAGAGGAATCCTTGTCTGATTCCCCTGGCTCCAGAGCGAATCTGCGCCATGTCTATACTCGGGAATCGTCCTCAACTATTCTCAGGGTATCTTGTGACTCCCAAACACCTGTCTATCCACCGCTATATGCTACAGAACATGATCCTCCTGTGCCTATCTCTGAGCGAGGCTTGGTCTTGTTGGAAGCGGAAACACGTCACAGAAATATTCTATTGAAGTTCTGTGATGGTGAATCACAGACCTATTGGTGCCAGGTATGCTGAATCCTTGTCCTGGAATCCCATTCCTTCTAAATAGCCTCCCAGGTGCAATTTTTGAAGCACACTGTCACCCAAGTGTTCAATAAATTGGACTGGGATGAAGTGGGTACTGTATGTATGGTTAGCCGGAGCGATCGAGGCTTCAAAGCCGGAATTGCTTTTGAATTTTAACTTCATGTGCTCTCTTTTTTGACGCTTGACTTCTTGATTCAGGCAGGCCTTCTCAACCTACTTCACAATCTATCTTTTAACTCTTTGCCGCTTTATTGGTCTGAGGATCATCTTACCCATGCTGATCGTCCGGATGTCTACCTTGAATTTCCTCGCTTCTTGGACGATGTGGGCGCAAGGGTGACAGATAGACGTACCCGGCAGTCGAACCGGGCCTCAAATGCAATGACCCTTGTCCGCAACAGCTCCGGACTTTTTGCTGGGGCTGGTGTCTACACTATCTCGGAATTATGGCATATGGCAGGTAAGTGCCAATGTTCTCGTCTCACAAAGGCTGCCTTCTCATTCCAAATCTCAGGTCTATCACCTAACCTCACTGAAGCAGAGGTATTCGACTCTCCATCCCGAACGGCTCGACTGTGCGGTGCTTTGTATCACTTTGCAAAGGAGGCCCATACGACACTGTGGCGAGTTTGACATCTTCGCTGGGCTGGCCATTTATTTATATATTTCCAAGGACACTTGTCCAACGATTCCTTGTGGACTATGTAATTTGCGTCCGCAAGGAACATCGTCTTATCTACAGCGAGCGCCTCAATGTGTACGGGAAAGAACATTCTTATGCTAGTGCTCGCTTCCATGGCCTACTTGTGAACTTCAAGGTATGCTTTCCTCGCTTTCTTGCCTCTTGAAATGTATTGTTGGCTGAATCAATTAATAGGCCGTCTCTCAAGCACGTTGCGAAGACCCACTCTGGGTACAGAAATGCACTGCAACAGGCCCATTCGACGTGTTCGAACCTGAGCTCATTTGACATGCCCTTGAATGCGAGTATCAACCTCGGTGATCTGATTTTTGGTGAAGAGCTGTGGACCAAATTCCATTTCGATTCGGGTCTTCCAGTTGCGTGTTTGTCAAGCTCTTGCAAGGTTTTATTCAAATCTCTCAAGTTCGTATCAAATCAGATCATTCGTTCTATCAATTGAAGCTGAACCAATTTTCCAAAGTTTCGCCAGAAAGGGCGCATCCTGGTTTGATCTCTCTGCCTACACCTACCTATTCCATGCCAATAAGGGTGACCTGCATGCATCTCATCCTGTCACTATCCTCTATCGCGCACGCCGCTAACACTCTGTGATTCCAGCATTCTCCGACAATTTGGCTCCGATTCCTCGAGCCAGACCACCACAGACGCCAAAAATGGAGCAGATTGAGGAGGCAGTTGCACCTGGAAGGAAGCGTAAAGCTCAGAAACCTCCAAAGCCAAAGCCAGTCCCATCTCTTGCTCCGAAACCCACCCCTATGCAACAGTGCAATCCCTCTGCCCGCAATCGTGCCTTGTTGACCTATCTCATCAATTTCACTCAGAATTTTACCGTTGGGCCTCTCCATTACTGTGGCATTGCACGCCGTATCAAGGGACGAGGAGATGACGTATAATATCCTTTTTTATTTAGTTGAGTGTGAAGGTTTTTGCTGATATGTTTTATGTTCTTGACAGGGTCATGTACAACCCTCGCCTGCCTCAGTTCTATCACCATCGCTACGCACTCGGAGTTGCGACAGCAAAGCTCAAATCTTGGGGCAAGAAAAAGAAGGGCCTTGTGACGAATACTCTGGCAGCGGTGAAAAGGCAAGTTGCGAAGATGCAGGTGAATATCCAGTTGACAGTGGAGAGGAAAATGCGGGGGACTTGGAAATAGGTGGCAAGTGGAAGAAAAGGCACGGGATTTGGCGGCGGCAGGTCTGAGTTTGTCCCCGAGAAAGCGTCGCAAGTTGTATTAGATATTCACTCGACTCTGAATACAGTTTGAAGTCGCCGTGTAACACCGACGGCGAGGCAGCATGCAGATCTTATCAGACCTCATTGACTTCGATATGTAGACACTCGAGCTGTTAGTTGGTCATTAGGACAGAGTTGTGCACCATCATTTCGTCGATTCCATCATTGACCAACAATCATGACCAAACAACCATCGTCCATGGCGAAATCCGGGACATTCTGGTGTTGTAAACCCAGTACAGGGGTTGTGGCAGATTTCCAGTTCTGAGATTCGACTCAAGTCTACTTGAGTGACTCCAAGTCGACTTCCATCGACTTCGAAGTCGTGTCAAGTCTGGGGTCCGACTCGACTCGACTCGACTCAAGTCGCCTCCGTTAAGTCGACTTGAAGCCCTCCAAGCC
Organism: Mycena leptocephala; assembly: GCA_029378395.1. Classification (NCBI taxonomy): domain Eukaryota; kingdom Fungi; phylum Basidiomycota; class Agaricomycetes; order Agaricales; family Mycenaceae; genus Mycena; species Mycena leptocephala. Next base: position 62,850 of record JARJLF010000270.1, on the reverse strand, counting down.
TAAGTTGCGGCAACACTATCACTGAAGCGGATTGGACTTCAGCGTGCAGATTGAGCTCGATGAGATGGTCTGGATATATGATCTGGAGATGACCTTCAGTCGATGCACTGTCGTCACTAGCGTTTCTCCGAGAGCCGATTTCAGGTTGTCTTGTTGCGGAAATTGTGAAGCGATGCACGTTCAGGACAATACCCTCCGGCGGGGTGATGTCGCATCCGTCGAGAATGAGGTCCTGCAACCGCGACAGCGATGCCAAAGTTTGGCGGAGACTCGTGTCAATTATAATTCCCTGCATATTCAACGCAGTGAGATTCTGATACAGCCCAAGGGTGGCGCGGAACGTCGTGAGGACTCTATCGCGCATAGTATTGAAGGACCCGATGTGCAGGATATGAGAGTAGTCCCCTCTACCAATCCTGCGGGTGATCCGCTCCAAGGGTGTATTAATCCAGCCCTGTTGCAGCAGAGGCGTAGAGCTAATCTGCCATGCCCGAACCGCCAAGACGAGTGGTGTTCCCGCCAATCTATCGAGACGGACTGCCACGCGATGGAGGCGGTGGGTACGCTCGAACCAATTATTGCGGCTGAGGCCCTCAGCCAACGCCGCAACGTCAGCGCTTTGCCTCTCAAGCAAAGGCCTCAAGCAGATAGAGCGAAAGAGTCGGCACACCAGTGAAAGGCGGCGGCGTTGGCGAGTGGAAGCAAACATCCAGCATGCAAGCCAGATCTCGACGGGGAGGATGTGGAGGTAGGAAATGGGAGGGTGCATGGCGGTGAGTGCAAAGTAAAGCAGTGAATTAGGTGTTCCCAGCCATGGCAGTTGGTAACAGTTGCTTTGCCATGAGAACAGGCCATTCCTGCAGTTGACAGATGTGGAATACTTATTTCCGAAGATTTTTTACCATTCATTCTATTCTTCGGTGAGGAGCTCCAGGCCCAGATTCAACCGGGCGATGCAATCAAAAGGTTGGGCGCTTAACGGGCGCTTAGCCGTCGGCGTTCTTGGAGACTATCCCAAGGCAGAGAACTACATGACACTGTAAGTGTAAGATAATTATTTTGTGCTAGGTAACACTTTCCTCGAGTATCGAAAACAACACTCAAGCCGGTGGCCGAAAATAAAGAAGCAATCAAGAGGATGAAAAAAGCAGCAAGGAAGGAGTATTGGAAACAACATCAGAACTCGGCATCTTCTCAGGTTAGATCCCAGGAGCGAATCAGATTTGGTCAGATATAAATCGAACATCCCATGATACATCATAAGGATACAACTCGCCAAAAACTATAGGATACTTCCAAGCTTCTTGATCATACATGCAACTTCAGAGAAGCCCGAATGGCCTTTCTGATCCATTTGAATGTATATGATTCCTGTTCGACTATAAATATACGAGTAGAGACGATCTGGGTGGTCCATGGTTCAGGATTCGACATATCGTTAGCAGATCTTACTGCAAGCATTTCAGTAGTGCAGATCATCAACATGATACTGCAGCGCCATTCATTCTGGTGTAAATTCAAGTCTTCAGGACTCGCATTCCAGGGATATGGTGGGAATTGTGAAGAGCCGAATTTGAGAAAAAGTTAATAAAATCAACTTTGCTCTTTTGTACCGACCTGAATTGGGCCCTGCACCACAGAGAAGGGAAAAATCTGACACCGCCCAAGTAGGTCAAACGAGACCGGTCTGCCTATGGGATACCAAGATTTGACGTCCTTGGCCAGACTGGTGAGGAGTTCACTCCCGACGTAAAACACAGCCGGGATGCAACATCGGTGCATTAGGAATTCATGACTTTTGCGCTCTTTGCGGAAGAGGCCATCGGCACGGAGAACCAGTTGTCGTATGACTAAATTTGAAGCAAACGAAGCTCCGTAAATCTGCCACGAATACATGAAACCAGAGATATTGTGCGTAAGAATTTCGGAACCAGTGGGTGCCGCAACCTCTTTGTAGTTCGACTCTCTTTGTGATGTCGATCATCCGACTGGACCGGAAATTCAAGGGAATGACCAGGTGACCGATTCATTTTTCTTCGGCGTCTGCTACTTCGCGAGTTCTAGTACTGTACATGCTTGATATACAAAACATACAGTAAACGAAACTATATCTTAATGACGACTTTTCCAATATGTGCCTGCGACGCCAGATATGCGAACGCCTCCTTGGCCTTATCAAATGCAAAGACCTTGTCGATGATGGGCCTCGTAGCCTCGGCGTTGGCCGACATGAGCTTGTTCATATTTTTGAACCTACACAAGAAATCAGAATGGCTGAAAGCAGCAAGCAACTAACGAACAGACTCACTGGACCACCGAACCGACGTAGATCCCTCTGATCTTGAGCGCCCTGAGGATGGCGGGAAGATAATGTCGACCGGCGGGCGCCATCCTGCCAAGGGGTGGAATGAGCGAGGTAAGTGTGTGTTGGATGCGATTGTTGCTCACCGCAGCAGCCAATCCCCGATGATGTCAATGCTGGCGCCCCTTTTCGCGGAGCCAATCGATTGAGTGAGGTCGAATTTCCTCCCACCTGTGGAATTGATATTCGGTTCGCTTGCAGAAGAATAAGTTAACCTCAATAACGCGATCAACACCGACACCCTGGTCAATTTCATGACCTCGCGGCCCAGTTGGGCGTCGTCTTGTAGTTGATGACGTGCTTGGCGCCGAGTTTCGTCACAGTTTTGAGTTTCTCGTCGGAGGATGAAGTTGCGATGACTATGGCTCCAGATGCGATAGCGAATTGGAGAGCAAATCTGTCATAAAACAATCAGGGCACGCTCAGAAATCTGAGGATGGTACGTGCATGGATACCCCGCCAGTTCCTTGAACCAGTACCGTGTCTCCGGCTTTGAGCGGCTCAAAGCCTGAGAGCAGGGCATTGTAGGCGGTTACTGCAGCGCATCTGGAAGATATTCAATCGCAGAATTTCATAAGGGCATATCACCACGGTAAAGTTGATGCCTCCTCATACGATAGATGATCCGGAATGGCAACGAGCGACTGGAGTTTGAAACCATTAGCATACTCGCCGTTTTGGCAGAACTAGAAGTGTTGTACCGCTGCAGGGAATGCTCGATACTCGGTCAGAACACCGTGCACTGTACCACCCAACCCATCCTCGCTCTGTGAATCATCGTGGAGCTGGTCGAGAAGGAAGTTGGCACAGACGCGGTCCCCAGCTTTCCACTCCTTCACGTCGTCCCCAACGGCGATCACCTCCCCGGCCATGTCTGAGCAAGGAACGAGGTTCGGAGGTAAACTGTGAATTAAATTCCAGGGGCGTGTGGTTACAATACCGCACTTTCAACGCACCTGCCTGGGTACTGCCTGCGGGCGACCATGAGATCGCGGTACTGATTTTATGCTTTCATTGGCCGTCGACGAAGGAAGAAAGTGAGTAAATACCTGCAAGGACACCGCATGGGTCTTGACCAGCACCTCATTCGCCTTTGGGGCGCTCACCGGCACCTCCTGGATGATGAGGTAGTCGAACGAGCCTAGCTGAATTGAACGTCGAGGTCAAACGCAACTCGAATCGAGGAGACATTCGACTCAAACCTCGGGGTATGAGTATTGGCGCGTTGTCGTCGGAAGGGGCATGCTGGATTTTGTGGAGTAAGTCGATTGGGTGGGTCCACTATATACCCGGCCAATACCCGGCGGTTCGGAAATTGATGATGCTGCGTCAGCGCGTCAGCATCAGTCAGCAGCCTAAATCGCTTACCGAGGTTCAACCTCTTCTGCTTAACAAGCCGCTCAGAACCGGAATATTGTCTCGTGAATAAGACAGGGTTCCCTTTGGGATGTCATAAGAGGCTGGTCACGAGACTAAACCGGAATACTGGGATCGAGTTCGATTTATCATTTATCGCTTTTTTTGCAGCCAAAGCTCCTCCTGATTCTTCGGCAATGGGTCGCTATCACGTACCATACACTTTGGAGGATCCCAGAGCTGCTCGATAATGCTCCCCTGGGGTGAATTGGGCCACCAGGGTTGCACATCAATGCCTTTGGGGTCAGGCCAACCTTTGCATGGTTGAACTGATGCTCTGAATTGCCTTGAGTTGCCATCCTAGAAGAAAACAATGGTCCAAAAGTCCAGATTATGGCGGTCGCCGATGCCGAGAAGGTATTTGGAGATGATAACAGCATAAATGAAACAGTCCATGATGCCCTCGATGTGAATGAAGTTTTTCAACACGCACCTGGTGACACGCCCCCAGATTTTTATGCTCCCCTTGCCATACTTGATGATATTTCTGGTAGATATGGGGTTATTTAGGTCCCCCTTACTCCTCCAACACCACTCCTAGCCATCAGAATAAAAATTATTGAAATGAGAATCATTGGAAAATATTACTATCTGCCAATCCTCTTCTCTCCGATAACATTGGTGTTCCACCTTGTCATTTCGCTTTCCCCGGTGACCTGCGATGGATGGATATCCAGATTGACACACATAGTACTTGAGAATATGTTTTCTGAGGAAATTTCAGATAGTATCTACTTGTACACAAGGAGAAAACTCCTGCTGTAGGTCTGATGCACACTTGGGATGACCCAAAGAAAGTCTCTGTAACGCTGTGCAGACATCCCTCTTGTTCCATTTGAGATGCAAATTCCCCTTTGGTGCTTTGAAGTTGCAATTATGAGTTGGAACATACTGCGCGTCCATTCTAGATACCGTGGAGGGTGCAATCTTCTCTTATTCTGCAATCCGCCAGTTTGACATCTCCACGTCTTTTAGTGCAATTATAGTGGCCATTTGAGTATCAAAAGTGTTGAAACTATTGAAGAGGAAGGTGTATGTCTAGTTATAAGGTAGTGCGACGCGGTGTTGTTGTGATTTGAGAGGAAAAACTTGATGCTTTCCAAATGCGGAAAAAGAATTGGATCACATGTGCGCGTGTTTATGTTATTTCTCTCTAATGGCGGCGCGCTTGATCTCGGCTTTTTACTGGTAAATAGGATGGTTTAGGGTGTCCCTAATGCAGCATAGACTTTGCTCAATACATGTGTCTTTGTGGTATAGGAGATCCTCCAAAAATTTAAAGGAGGTGATCCAATACTTTTTCGGACTCAATGTATAATATACAAGTGGCTGACGGCCCGCGATCCATGAACGTGCTCGGCAAAAGGGTCAAGATTTCCTTGAGGTACACAACTCAGATTCGTTACGTCGTAATTTAGGGGAGGTTTCGGCCAGTGGCTCCGATGAGCGGAGAGTGCGGCTTGATTGCGGAGTTTAAAAGCTTCAGACAGACCGAGTGCTTAATTTTATAAAGAGGGTGTCGTGCCCATGTCAGTACAGTCAGTTTACATCTATTGGCCTGAATCTATCTGCTGTCTTCCACCTCCCGGTACAAACTCTCAGGCAAGAACACGCTTTCATGCTTCCGAGTCTTCGTCTCAACCAACGGCACATTCTCTCCCTCAGCATCCAGACTCTCCGGCGTAGCAAATGCATGCCGTCCTCCCGTTTTCCTCAGTGGTCCATACCTTAGCCGCAAACCCTCCCCATTCAAGTCGATCTCGTTCAGCTCAGGATTGCGGGTCGCCCTCAGAAAATCGCTGAACCCGTTACCGCCGCCGGTCCCATTCCCATTCCGCACGAGTGCAACGATCCCAACGAGATCGCAGAGCATCGCGCACCCGAGCCCAACCGAATACACCAGCCACAGCCGGCGTGCGTCATAAGCGAAGCGCTGCGTGAACCGTGCGGAAACACACGTCGCGCGCGTCATCTGGCTGGGGTCGACTGTGAGCAGGGAGAGAGTGATGTTCTGCATGAACCCCTCCATCATGCGGGGGACGTCGGAGACCCAGGTAATGTTCCCCGCCTGCGACTGAATGGAGGAGACGAGATGCGTTTCAGTGACACCGAGACTGTCCCCGGGTTAAGGGGCGTTTTGACGAATTCGGCGTTCTCGGGGCTGGTGGTGACGGCGGTGATGTTACCGAGGACGACGGCGTGCAAGCTCGAGACGAGCGCGTATGAGTTTGACGTTGCGTTGAACCAGGCGGTGTGCCGAAGGCCGGTGTCGCCAGTGAAGGTTCCGTTTTCAAAGTCGGTGGTGTTGGCGGAGAGTTGCGTAGCGCGCTGCTGCGGGACAATTTTGTCGATGGAGACGGAGGACGCGGATCCAAGGAAGGTGTAGTTGAGGTGGTAGGTCGAGTTGTAGGTGATGCAGGTGAAGTTGGTGCCTTGAACTGCGGTGTTGGTTGCGGGGTCTAGATCCGGGTTATAGAAACTGTAGTCGGTGTAGTGCGCCTGGAAATCCCAGTTTGTATACGTGTTGATCGAGGGGACGGAGTCGAAGGGTACGGCGGCGTAGATTGGGGGTTTAAGTTGCCAGTTGAGAGCGGAGCCATTTAACGTCCCGGGCGTGCAGGAGAACGATGGGGCATTAACGGAAAGTAGATAAGAGCAGTTTCCGGCGCACGCTGGGCTCGATGGGGGAAAGGGCTGCCCACCAAAAAATGTCGCGGCCACTATGCGATTTGCGAGGGCAGAGGGTGCACGATATGAGAGCAATGCATTTCCAAGTTCTACAGATGATCAGCTACAGCTACGTAAGTCAGGCCTAGGTTCAAAGGACGCGCACCTTCCTGCAGCACCGTAGAGGCAGACAAATCGAAAGTAGGAACCATGCAGACCTCGCTGGTGGAGTCAGTCCTCGTACCGACGCTCAGCGTCCCAGGTGCGAGGGTGACCACAAGTGGGAAGGCCCATGACAGCGCGGAAATCACAACCACTCCCCGTCCCGTCCTCCAAAAGTCGAACGAGAAGAACGCGAGGACGTTATGCGGCGAAGACCACAGCGCGTCAAGGCCCGAGATGGTGAAGCTCCGCTGACGCACGACCCCCCAGGCGGATTGAAGGAATGCGGCGCCGGCGCTCGCGGCGAGGAAAGCAGAGGTGAGGAACGCGAAGGTGGTGCCAATCGCAGACGCCCCTGCCTGCGAATGCACCAGCAGCAATGCTGACTTTGTGTAACCTGAGGACACCTCGCGGCCGTCGAGGGACGCGTCGAATGCGTGGTGTCCGAATGCCAGAGCTACTGCTATCACCCATGGGAGCAGAATCTTGGCGAGCGTGAAGTACAGGCTGCTGGCGCGAGGTCGGGGAGGTTGGGACGCGTCCATGTATGTGGTGGCCGGAAGCCAAAGTGCAAGCACAGCAGGAAACCCCGTTCCTTGGCAATTTGAGCTTTTTGGGCTAGAGAGGCTAGGATGCTTATCATCTCAGCTGACCTCGGATTCAAAATCCTATGAATACCCAAGCGCTCGAAAAACGGCGCTAATCCGGGCCGAAAACCTTGGTGGCTGAAACAGTGATGGGATTGGGTTTAGTACTGGCAGGGCGGTTCGGTTCAGTTCAGGGCCTCTCGCGCTGTACGCCGAACCTGAACCCTATGCTCGGTTCGGGCAGGTGCTGAACCTCGAACCTGAACGCACGTTCATGTTCGAACGCGTTGTGTGCGTCCTAGAAGGTGCAGTAATCAGGGTGTAGGGCCTGCAGATGATGAATCGTGCTCCTGGGATTTGTTGGCTGATACCAAAGAATCAAGATTGCTTCGAATTTCGCTGAAGAGAAAGGATGTATGATGATGAGCGATAGATAGCCGTCCGATAATGCCTCCTGGCACATATTGAGGTCAGAAACCGGGAAAGAAAAACCACTGATTGAGTCATTTTTCAGGTTCGGCGTTTGAACGCGCACCAGGGGCGGCAGCTCATCGGTGACTTGATCTGTCTACTACATCACCTGCACTTGCTCCTCATCCGACCAATTGTTGCCATTGATCGGCAGAGAAATGCACGAACACGCCCGACTATGCCTTGTGGCACTTGCGCGTTTCGTACAGGAAGCAATGGCGGTCATGCGAATCTTCACCATGGATTACAGCCACCGATGTGCAGCCCCTGGGATATGCCATAAACTTTGATTCGGGGAGTTCAATGCGACGGTCGATCAGCTGGATACTACATTCGGTGTGGATCCCCTGGGCGAGGTGCATCCCGAGATGGTGGAGGACCTCCAGGGCAATAGCATGTGATCCCTGCACGAGACTTGCCATGGCGCGCCACAAGCAACTACTCACGATTTTCTGGGATAAACTTCCGAGCATCTTTGGGCTCCCATACTGGGCGGAATTGCACGATATGAGGAGGATCGCAACGAGGGACAGTTGAGAGCGGGAACGCGTCATGGTGGGCATCGATTCTCCTCTGGTTGCGTCCTGAATCTTCTATTGACGTGAGCTGTAGATAAAGAACAGTCCCGGCTCATTTTTTTTGGCCATGTAGCGTAAAGCGAATGAATCTCCATTTCTGCTCTTTGACTCGACCCGTCTGCGTGCCAGATCATTCAGCCGACGTTCACCAAGTCAGCCTGTGCGACCTGACATTTCCTAATTGTACTGTCGAAGCGGAAAATATGGTATCCGAGTCCGACGAAGAGAAACACGATTTCGGACTCCATCTTGAAAAATTTAACAACGGCTTGCTAGCAAGGCAGAAGAATATTTTTCGGTATTTGGTTTTCCCCAGCACTTTCGTCTTCACCTGATTCTGGTTAGGAGACCTTCACCTGAATGTCGGCGACAGGCTTGAGGATTTCCGCGAACATGACTACGTTGGGTTGAAATATCGCCCATACAATTGTCTCTGTTATAGCATCTTATCAGGAGTAAAATCCATGACGATTCACCGGCCCATTGTTCGTACCACAAATTAAATTGAGGGGAACCAGCAATGTGGGCAACAAAAGAAACAAAGAAAAAAACCAAAGAAAGAATCGAACAACAAGAGATGTAGTTAGCATAGTAGTTATAGTTCAACAAGCAAGTGGTAATCGTTCAGGCGGTGCCGTCCTGTTGAAGGAGAGCATGTGCTCACAAATTTCGCTATTATCTTTAGGTGCTCTCGGGGGCCCAAAACTCTCCATTCGAGATCCCCGCATTGAAGAACGGCACACCGACCATCGCGCCTCTTGCACCCGTGCCCACAACGACATTCAAATCCAGGCCGGCTAGGCGAAGCATCTGCAGGCGCAACAGGTCGTCGGCCGGGATGGGGATAGAACGCAGAACATGCAGGAGAGAGAAGGCACGGAGGGTGCTGCTCGACGCGGGGTGTGCGTTCCGACGGCTCTCGACCGTGTCGACGAGCGCTGACCAGGGATTGACTGTATACCCAGCGATCATCAGCTCCTCAAGTCGCGGAAGGAGCCAGGGGCTCGAGCGCCCCAGCGAGATTACGAGGTCATCGAGTGTAATTGTCTCGTCTATGCGGCGGGACTGAATGCAGAGTTCGACGAGGGAAGGAAGGAGTTCGAGGAGAGTGGTGACATTCGCTGGTATCTCGGATGGCCGCAATCAGGCACAGCTTCGTTAAATGACAGGCGGAGCGGTGGACGAGACTGGCAAGATTGCCGAGGGCGTCCGGGGGAGGGGTCATCTTGAGCGGCTCGACGACGAGCTCCTCGAGCTTTGGCGCGGTAAATTCTAAAAAGTCCCCACGGTTGACATACAGCCTGCGTAACTTGGGCAGAACCAGTATCCCGGCATGTTCGTTCGGTGCCCAGTTAGTCATTGTCAAGCAACATTCACGAACATTCGCGACACGCTCCAAAGCGGCAACCTGATCCTGCCACAGCCCATTATCGCAGTGGTACCGTATCACCTGAGTCCATGGCAGAGTGACTTTTGGTGGGGACGTGTCGAACCTAATGCTCCCAATCAGATCCACCGCGCAAAGCTGCGGCGCGATCTCGAATGCGTCAAGGACGGGTCTATCCAAGCATAGGTCCAAAGCGAGTTTCCGCAGGATAGGGACGTTTCCTTGGACCTGGGCGAGCAACGGGAAAATATGCTGGGTGACGCGTAGGTACACAGACTCCCAACGCGAGGAACAGCCGATTAGTGCGCCGAAAACGCGGTCGGCATGAGGTGAGGTGAGAGGTTGATCGAAACTACGAGCGACGGTGCAGAATCGAATAGAAAGTGGGTAATTTCCAGAGCGCTCCAGCAACGTTCGCAGTTTTCCTAGAGGGTAATCAGAAGGTCGTAACCTAGGATTGGTGGCCGAGTTATCTATGTCGATGGATGCCCAAAGCTCGGGGCACGCCAAGGCGATGGCACGCCATTTCCGGGAGACGAGGGCCAAAATCCAGGGATGACCAATCAAATCAGCAGCCTGGCGGAAAATTTGACTGAGGACGTCAAATGGAAGCGTGCGTGCCGCGCTAAGTATCAAGCCGAGCGCACGGGTCGTTCTGTCTAAAGCATCTCGCCTGACAACGAGTGGCTCGATTTCAGAGTTCAAGAGGGCGATGGCCTTTCTCCGAACTTGAATGAGATCCACAATCTCAAAGGCCTCCGACTCGGATGGGGGGGAGTTGGTGATCATGAGATTTGTGATGCGCGCAGGCAGCTCCGAGTCCACATCGAGTCCTTCCATTCTGGAAATGCGTCAGACAGATCCCTCGAGTATCTGAGCAAAACATACACAGGAAGGAAAGGGGAGAAGGAAGATGAGAGGTCCTAGGAAGAAGAGAGATGAGGGAGGGGAGTCGATCGATCCCATCAAAAAGATTCCCCAACTGATGGGATCGTATTTGCCGACGGCTATCAAAGTCAGCCGTAATCGACCCGGCCTCCCGCTCACTGCTTACACTCGTATAAATCAAAACCGAGCTATTTCTTCATCATTCATACCGTGTGCACTGTATCATCAAAACTTATGCGTCACTGTGGCGCGAGTCGCATCGCTTGAGTGACTGTCATTGGTGACGCGCGGAGACGCGACGCGTTCTAATTAATTTTTCAACACTTGTTTTAGGCAGACCGAGTTGAGTGCTAGAAGGAGGTATCCAGGGCGTCGCGTTTATCGGTTTTATTGATATATTTGGGTCAGAAATGGAGACGGTACACTGAAATCATTCTGGCTGACTGAAAAATCGCTCTCAACACAATTGCACTGTAAAGGTGAATATATAATTATTTTTGGCTCTATGACGTTTTTCAGAATGCATGTAAGTCGTCCCTCCCACAAAATCAGCTGGTTTAGACAAAATCTGGCCCAGATAGAGTCTCTTGAAGTCGAAAAGGGCTCACTCTCAAAAATGGCACAAATGAATATATTTTTGCTATTCTGGCTCTATCACTAATTGCATAGGAATTATTCTGAAAGATTGATATAAGTTTTAAGGTAATCCGAGCAAAACTGAGTGAGATATGAGCAAATCGGTCGCGGAATTCAAAAAGTGTCCAAAAGAGGAAATTTTCGTTCGCGCCTTCCGACATTAGCTGTAATACCTGGTCGACTAACATAGTTGCATGTCCCAAAGGTGGCTTCGCATTTCCGGCCTCGTTGTTACACAGATGCGCAGTGATACCGGTACTCACGAAGTTACCGCCGCTGCGGAGCCCGTGGAAGCGCGTACTGGTTTTCGTTTCCTCCGGGATCTCATGGGCGGCGGCGGCGGCAGTGGATTCATGGAACTGTGCCAGGGCGTGACGCGTCGTAGGTGCTGCGATGTGATACGGGCAGGGAGATGCGAGGGGACATGCGAGCGCGCAAAGCCAAGGCCAAAGCGTCAAAGAGGCGGTGGGTACGCGCACGAATCGGGGTCAAGGTGCGCAGTTTCTCGAGGACGGGCGGCGTCGGCGGCGTCGGGAGAGAGAGATAGAGGCGTCGTGTGGGTGGAGAGAGGGGCCGGAGGAAGGAGGAAGCTGCGGACGGGGCGGAGGAAACGTGAAAGAAGAGGTAGGCGAGATTCAGGGCGTCGAGGGGGTTACCGCGGCCATGGCCACGGGCGCTGTCTGCGTAGTCTACGTAGAGGAGCGCCAGCCGCACGCGATTAGGTTAGGTTGAGCGCGGCGCGCAGGGTCTAAAGGTGGTATTGCGCGCGCATCGTTATCTGTGCCCGACTCGGAGGCGCGAGGATGGATGGATGGGTGCGATTTGTACTGCGCGTTCCTGAGGAACACCTCCCGCAAATTCGCCGTGCAACAGTGGAGACTCGAGATTCGCAGCGGCGGAGGAGGGAGAGTAGTCGGCCTTTGAGGGACGGACCGTCACGGTGGTCGCAGGTGAGCACGCCTGCCGTCTACCGTGGACGAGCATCATGATATCAAGTAGGGTGCGCACTGCGCAGATGGGCACGGGCGGGGTGCGCGTCGTGGAAGCCCTAATCGAAGATCCAATCCAAGGGTGCGTCCGAAGAACGATGCAGCGCGGCTAAGGGATATCACCCGCAGAGGCCGCATCTTCTTGGATTGAGGGGTCGATGTGGATGGGCAGACGCGCCAGCGCTTATTGACGAGAGCGAGACGCCATGCAGGGGAGGGGGTAGCAGGCGGAATACGTTGCTTAGGATCTCGGGCGGGAGCCGTGCCTTCCTCCAAGACGGGTGGGTCTGGCGAGAGCAGACAGAAAGATGCCGTCGCCTGCGCTCACGTGCCTAGTCGCGTCTCATGGTGGGACCAGACTCGGCCAAACACGTTCGGAGTTGACCCTCCGATTCAGTGCTCTAAGCACAAGGGCCCTACCTCCGGGAGCCGCAGCAAATTGACAGTGATTGGGACCAAAAGGATACCATACTAGTAAATATCTCTTCGCCTCGAAGAAAGAAAAATCTAACTACAGTGGGAAAACCATCGCACTCATTCCGTCTACATCCCTTGTTCGTCAATAGCCAAAAAAAATACCTTCAATATAAAACTCCATATCGGATAGGTGGGACGACATGCTGTGTGATAATCATACCTAACAAAACCCATCGATGAATTGTCGTCCGCAGGAGGAGTTGCTTGTTTCTCTCTTCCCTTTCTCGCTCTTCTTCCCGCCTCGGATTCCATCCCATGCGTCTATTCCATCTCTATCTCGTACTTAGAGAGGTTGCGCAACAGCCATATGAGCCATCATATGGCTTTTTTTGCAGTGCGCGCCGTATGGCTAATGGCTTATATGCCTGGGGATGTCCTACATTTTTTCCTCTCAGAAATCTTTTTCATTCATCTGAATGTCAAGTTCTCTTTCGAAAACAAATTGCCTGGCCACCACACCCATCTACTACAGCGAGAATCCCTGGAAAATTGGAATTCCCAGCAAGAATTGGGCCACCCCAACCGAGGAAGTTGCAACGACAGTGTTATACAGTGTATATGGCCAGAATAAATTCAAAGGAAGATCAATAAATGAATTGGTTCAAAGTCACCCTCTGAAGGCCATATGGTGCGCACAGCAAAAAACCATCAGATGGCTCATATGGCTGTTGCGCAAACAGGTTAATAATTGTCGCGACTTACAGAGATGGACAATCACGAACGTGATAGACTCACAGATCTGACTATGATGCATTACTGCGTCACCTGAGGTTAGCTAGATGAAAACTGTCAGCGAGGGCGGTACAAGACCTGTAGAACAGACGTACCTGGCTCATGTTGGTTACCTACGAGGCAAATGAGGAGCAGTGAGTACAAAGGCGAGTGTAAAGAAGCACGCACCTTGGTCCCCAGGATGCTGTGTTTGTGAACTGCGGACCTCCAGTGGTGGGTAGCTGGATATCAGCGATCAGAGATTAGTGTTCGTTGGAACATGAGAGGGTGTCCACAGTAGCCTTTTTTCACCCCTTTTTCGCTTCCTTTTTGTTCTGATTTCACCCACATAAAACCACTGAAATCCTACACGGAAATGGCATTTCGGTTCGGAGTTCGGTTCAAAAATATATATTTGGGCCGAACCCCGAACCTGAACTTCCCTTTTTGGCTCCCTTTATCCATTTCATGCAGTTTGGGTGCTCCTATGGTTCCTTAAAGGTCACATAGCACCTCAGATGTTCAAAAAGGACTCGGGTGAATTTTGCTGGATTTTATAGGTCACTCGGTTACATTTATCTGCCAAACAGGGAAAAGGGCAGAAAAAAGAGAGCAAAAGAGGGCGCAAAAAAGGACGTCAAAAAGGCTACTGTGAATAACCCTATCTGACACTCCCGGTGTGAGTTTCATAACCATCTAAAAGCAATACATTTCAGCTAAAGAAGTATTTGTTGGAGTGCAAATGAAGTCCTAGACCGTAATTCTATGAGTCCACCGGGACTCGCCATAACATTATCGGACAAGAGAGAAATATCAACAAGTCCATCGCGCCCGGCCCTAACACTCCATCGGATCAAAAACGCCCACGTGCACGCGAAAACGATGGTTTGTTTTGATGGACTCACAACATCATCAAACACCTATTCTCTGTTTTAGGGGTCAAATGGGTCATTCAAGTATTATGGTATGCTCTTTGGGGATTCTACTGACTCCAATCGCGCGCATTCCAAGAGACGTGCCACTTCCTCGATCTACCTCTTCAAGCCCTTCAAGTCCTCAGGTTCCTTCTGCTGTCAGCCGCGCTCATACGTGGCCACATACTGTCTCCAGTCCCGGGATGCTTATCACGCCGGTATCATAGAAGTCTCAAAGTCGTTGGAGCCAGAAAATTTACCCGTCATCGTTTCCGGTGTGCACCGAGGATGCAGGACTATCAAATAAGAGTACGTCCTCAGCACTAACTGTCTACTTGCTCTGATTTTGCTGTAGCTGACGGATATTTAACTCATGTTCCAACGAACACTAATCTCTGGTCGCTGATATCTCTAGCTACCCACCACCGGAGACCCGCAGTTCACAAACGCAGTATCCTGGGGACCAAAGGTGCGTGCTCCTTTACACTCGCCTTTGTACTCACTGCTCCTCATTTGCCTCGTAGGTAACCAACGTGAGCCAGGTACGTCTGTTCTACAGGTCTTGTTGCCCTCGCGACAGTTTTCATCTAGCTAACCTCAGGTGACACAGTAATGCATTGTAGTCGGGTCAGTGAGTCTACCACGTTCGTGGTTGTCCATCTCTGTAAGTCGCGACAATCATTGACTGACTTGCCATGCTAATGTCGTGTCAGAGCCCAAGGCAGTGTGATCCCGTGCGGAAGGCGGTGCAGCACTATTTGAAGGTTTGGTTGAACTGTCAGTGCGTGTCGTACTCGACCCTTCCGTCCAACCAACGTGAGCCAGGTACGTCTGTTCTACAGGTCTTGTCGCCCTCGCAACAGTTTACATCTAGCTAACCTCAGGTGACGTAGTAATGCATTGTAGTCGGGTCTGTGAGTCTACCACATTCGTGGTTGTCCATCTCTGTAAGTCGCGACAATCATTGACTGACTTGCCATACTAATGTCATGTCAGAGCAGGACCGGTGATTATCGGTTGGGAGGTTGTATCCAAATTTCGGCCTGAATTCTTTTTTGTCCGAACTTTTGGCTCACCTCAACTCCTGAAATTTGTCCGAATTTTGCCCGAACTTTGCTTCCGACTTCATTTTTTCCCAAAACTGCTCAAAAATGGTTCAAAAATTCACAAAAAAATCTATTCTGCTACACAATCATCTTCTGGAACCGCTACGAGACCAATATATTGCTGCCTCTTGTTTCGTATGGTGTTTAGCCTTGCTACAGCCTTACACAACGGCGCCTTCTCTGCCATCAGGTCCTCGAAAATATTAACCCAATCTCGACGTAATGTCCATCTCCTGGAATCATGGCGAAGAAAGAATTTGATGGCAAGTGGAAAGTGTAATGCAAGACAAGAACAGTTCGATGCCACCCAGCATTAACCGGAAAGGTAATTACATTTTGGTAGCTGCTACATACGCTGTGTCGCCATTGTCCAAAACAAAGGAGAGATTGAAGTGTCTAGGCACGACCAGATACGACCAGATGAGGCAGTGGATCAGTGGCTCTGGTGTTTTGTCCGAATGTGATCTGACTTCCCCCAAAGCAACCCCCATTGTCCGAATTTTGGATCTGACCTCACACCCGCCACCCCCGAATTTGTCCGAACTCTAACCTGACCTCACACGGGAAGATCACAAATTTTGCCTGAACTCCGGAAACGACCTCTCAACCGATAATCACCGGTCCTGTCAGAGCCCAAGGCAGCGTGATCCCGTGCGGAAGGCGGTGTAGCACTTTTTGAAGGTTTGGTTGAACTGTCGGTGCGTGTTGTACTCGACCCTTCCGTGGGTCATCGATTCGTTGGTTAGTCAGACTACCTGTAATTGTAGTAGCTATTTCAATGAATGCATTATTATTAGACAGGTTGTGCAACAGCCATTGGAGCCATCTGATGGCTGATTTGGTGTGCGCAAATGGATGGCTGGTGGCTCAAAGGGCTGATGCAAGGTACCTCATTTTTGGGTGCTAGAATGAGTACTGATGCAGGTGCATCCCACAGAATTACCCCCAACCTTGCCAGAACACCAATTCCATCAAAATGAACATATTTTTTATAGTCCCCAGTATTTCCAAATCAGTTGATTCACCAGAAATGAGTTCAGGTATTCAGCCATTCGAGCCACCAGCCATCTATTTGCGCACGCCTAATCAACCATCAGATGGCTCCAATGGCTGTTGCGCAACCTATCTATTATTTGATGGTTTCTTCCCTACAACACACAACTATGTTGAGCTCTGAGGGCTACTGAGTACTATGGGTACTATTCATCTACGAAGCTATGGTGGGTATTTCATGCCAAGTTATGATCAACTCGGTAGCAGTCTGTAGCTCCCACCTATCACTGCAGACCAGGGGGTTAGCTACAGGGCTATCCTGGCTACATTGCGCTACATATTCAACTGATTTTTTCCCTGATGTTCTATATAATGTTCCGGCCGTAAATGCTTTTTTTTCGGCGCGGCTTTGCACAATAGCCAAAAGCCGCATGAAGCCGCATGCGGCCCATGCGGCTTTTGCGCATCCTGTCTAATGTCCGATCAGTCTTTCAGGGGTTGTTCTTCGAAGTATATCTCTCGAGGAGATTGTAACCATGCTAATTTTCTATCCCCCCACCGGATTGTAGTGCAATAGATTGCGATTCAGCATTTCCCGCAGGAGGCATGGTATTTTGATCAAAATTTCAACCTCTTTATATCCCGAATGTGCGTGGAACTCGTCACAAGTTTTTCACGAGTACTTGGTCGACTCTGAGGGCAAGTCACCACGGGTCCGAGTTCAACATTAATATTCTGAGACACAGGTGCCCGCAGCCATAAATCCTTGTCGCCCGCGAGTTAACTGGTGTTACAGCTGATCCTCAAGGAAACGATCTGTCATACAGCCGCGAAGCTGTTACTTGAAATGAACCACGTCGCCAAAATTCATCCCACGTCATGCCAGTGGCCCATGACAGCTATCGCGGCTGTGTTGCGCACACTCCATATATTATCTCGTGTCGAAAGTTGGAACGTCCCTCACAATGTCGTCGACGAATTTCGATCAGTGCTTGGCCACCATTAAGACCAACGATACACTCTGGCGTACAGGGGGCACTGATCGGAACGGAAACCTAGTGGCTGATTCTTCCCTGGTCGTGGGAATGACATATGCTATGTGCGTTACACAATGTGGAACTGCCCCAGAGGCCTTCAAATTCCCGTCATTTTCCACGCAATTCAGCTCTTTCATGCTACCCTTTTTAGCACTTACGGCGCAATTGCCGTTTGGCGCCCCCAATCACCTCGACAATTTCTCGACCATCATGCTGACCATTGGGTCTCCTACCCTGGCTATATTTTCGCTCATGATCACTAATTTGAATTCTCGCTGGATCAAGGCTCGTTTTGAACGGATAGCGTATCCGAACAGCAACCAGGCAGTGATTATTCTCGACAACTTGCAGGAGTCCCTGCTTCGTGTTAATAAAACCAGTTTGGATGGTCAGATTCCCTTGCTAGCCTCGAAAATCGTCCTTCCGCAGAACGACCAATGGTGGCAACGTGGTGCGGCAACTTTGGCATTTACCCATACGTGGTCAATGGCCAACATCGCCTCCGTCGGATGGGCTGTCATCGCCTATATTTTCACGATAGCTTCGATGGACCCGAGCAACATGAATGTTATTGGCCCCGCTGTGGCGTGCGCCTGGCTTTGGCTGCTCCCCGTCGTTGTTGGCTGGTTACAGACGTCGCCGAACTGCGACGAAGTGAAGCTCAGGGCCAAACTCGCAGCCTTGAATGAAACGGTGTATATTTGTCGACCCGGTGATGACCAGCGGCGCCTCCGGTACTTGCCCGCCAGAACACAAACGAATGCGCCATAGAGATCTGGCCCCCACACCGTCAACCCGTTGCTCTGCAAGGTGAGGAAACTTCTGGATACAACTTTTTATCGCCCGAGCCGACGAAACCATAGATTCCGACACCTCCGATGAATCCCGAAGCCCGCCGTTGTATAATTATGCGCGAATGTTTCCCTGGGCTCGTTCGGTTGAAGAAATTGCGCTGTCATTTGGGGCAGCTTCAATCCGAGCGAACGGGGGCCGGACGGTTGATGGTTCTCCGTGGACACCTTCGAACCACGGTACGACCTCTGTACTCCCGTCCAACAGAACTGGGAAGGCGGAAGACGTCGCGAAATATATCCAGCCAGAAGGCCAACCACGCCCACAGTCCAAATGCTGGGCGCCCGGGGTGTGGTGGAGGGTCGTCTATTCGTCCGTTGTCGCTTGTGCGGTCCAATGGTCATGTACAGGCTCCGCAGTCCTGACAGCCTGGATGACCCCAACTGTTGGTCTCGGGTGAGCAGTATGAATGATCCGTTGTATACTGGTGACTCAAACTTCTCCGTAGATGTCATAGCGCTTCATTCCTTCTTTATGGGGGTTTATCCACTATTTCCTTCGCCTTAATTCTAGCCAGCGCTGTCATTCAACAGCGTCATCACTCTACCAACCCTTTCAGCTATTCACTTTCCCCTTCATCCCGCAGATGGAATGTGAACCTATCCATATTATGCCGCAGAGCCGGAAAGGTAGATTCTGAGTGAAGTCTCCTACATAGTCCATGCTTACCATGCCTGCAGATCATGGCATGGGCGAATGCATGCATGTTTATTGGGCTCGACTTGCTAAGGTTCGCCAATATATTCGACAATTGCTTCTGTGGAAGCTCGGTTTTTGGACGTGGGGTCCACTATGCATACAACGTGGTGTTGTATGACCCTTCCATGCATTTCGTAAATTGGTGGATTGCCTCTGTTTCTCTCGCTACTATGGCGGCATTGTCGCTCTGGATCGCAGTCTTCGTTCTCAAGACAGATAAACTTCCTCTCTCTCTTGTTACAATTTGACGTGCAAGGGTTCGACAATCTTCGTTTTGTAGAGCTGGTATAATACTGAAATATATTCACAAACAACATAAATTAACATTCAACCCATGAATACCGGTGCTTTTCCTTGTCAAAATTCCGTTCTTTGCACTATTTTGATTTGGCTGAGTAGTTGAAGTGTGCTGAGGAATTACCAGCACTCCTTTAAAGCGCACTAATGGGTAATGAAATTTAGAAACGACGGTAGAAGACCACAAAAAACAAAGGGCGATAGAGGTGAGAGTGGAACAGCTCTCGAAGCGGCTCAGCAGCGTACGCGTCAATCCAGGAGCGCCCGCAGGGACGCCCGTCACGCACCAACCCATCGCGCCCGTCGGCGGGCTTGCCCCTCCTGTGCAAGGCCCTGGGCACGGTGGCCGCCGACCCATTAAGCAAGGCACGGAGGCTGAGAAGACAGCGCTCCGCTCCATACTGGAACGGACGGTTTCGTGTAGAGCGCGAATACGCCGGAGGGACGCACTGTGTACGCGACGCAGATAGTTGGGTGGACGGCGCGCAACGGGCATATCCCTACCGAGCACCTCGTTGTCGAGACGACCGGGTACTGCGGCGCCGTGCAGTGGGGAGTGTTGGCGTTGTGGAATGCAGACGGCCCCGTTGCACCGTGAAGCGTGCCCCGCGCCGCAGCTCATCTTGCCTTGCACTCAGCCAGAGAGGATCTCTGCCGGTGTGATCCCCGCCAGCATCGCCACAAACCCACCCCCGCCTAACCCACACATCAAAATCTTGACCTAGGTCAAGATATGAGCTGAAATTATATAATTTCTTGGCCAAATCAAAAAAAGTTGACCTTCATTTGGTATGAAACTGCAATAGAAGTAGCTTCAATCAGTGGTTCCTTCAAACTTTACATATTTATTGAATATCAAGGAGCTATAAAAGGGAAGCTGAATATACATCTTTCAGCAACCCTTTCAAAATCCAACCTAGGTAAGAGGTGCATCGGAGAGTCTATCACTCATACTTTGTCGGAAATGTGTCCATATGCGGGAATATCTCCGACAAAAAATGAAACATAAACATTCAATTTTCCTTTCATAGCTCATTGATTTTTAATACATGGGTAAAGTTTGAAAGAGCCGCTGATTGTGCCTACTTCAGCTGCAGTTTCGTAACAAATGAATCCATCAACTTTCTATACATTGATTTGGCTACCGAATCATATACTTTCGGCTCACATCTTGACCTAGGTCAAGATTTTGCTTTGTCCGGTGTGCCAGCGTTGAAACAACATCTATAAATATTCACCTAAGAAAGTAAGAATACAGTAAACAGTGTCGAACAATGAGAGATACTAATGTGGCTTTAAACGGAATGCTATTGAACAAGAAACATACGGGAGAAGACGCGGACGCAATCAAGGTCTGATTGTGCTGTATAACAGCTAATTCAACATGTATCCGTTTGGCCCTCCACGCCACTCCAAATCCTCTGATTGTTTCGTAATTATTCGGCTACGATTTTGCATGACCGCCGTCGCCTGTTCACGTAACATCTTCGCCATCGCCGCACGCCGCTGCTTCTCCAGCTCGCGTTGCATCCGCGCCGCCTCTCTCTTATGTTGCTTGGTATCCATGTCAGTGCGCGGTGGGGAGGCTTCCAGGAGGACGCTGCTCTGGGTGGTCTCTGAACGGATATTTGTGGGACTCAAATATCCTGGTGGGTTACCCAGGGGTGGGGGCATCCGCAGAGACTCTTGCGCACAGACCGCTTCGGTCTCGTTGTCCACATTTCCCGGAGACAACGTTGTACCAGAATTAATTCTTGGCTCTGGAATTGAGACATCTGCCTCGCCCATAGTCTGATCTTCATGCGAGTTTTTTCCAACATGTCTATTAATCTCCTCATCAGTCCGTACTCTGCGCATAAGCAGCAAGCAACGCACATAATGTCGAATTTCTCGTCCTGGTGAGTTGGTCCTAGTAGCATGAGGCTGCTGAAAGCTTCGCTCGTGGCATGGGCATATGAATTAGGCAAGAGATCTGCGGACCGTGGCCTGTGGAGCTTTGTAAATTGTGGATGGAGTGAGAGAAGCTAACGCGCTGCTCACCGGCGTAAAAGCCCAACCACATCGAGGAACTTGCTATACCAAGGTTGGTGCCGCCACTCGGGGGCATCAACGCTCTTCAACCAATCCGATATTCCAGTCAGAATTGCATCGGCCAGGAAGTCAGCACCCTCGTAGTCTGAAGGCGCTTCCGGTCCAATTGAATCCTCCATTTTATCAATGTCGACTCGGAGATCTTGGAGAACTCCAACCATCGTAGAGCATATTTTCCGTGCGACTTCCTGGTATATCACACTTCCTGTTTCGATCCAAAACCCAGGTAGTGCAAGGATTCCACCTAGATATCTGATACAAAGTGCGCTACAGGAAATAGGGAATAGGTTCCGGCGACTGACGTCCCTGCGCCGGACTCTGCGACACCCAAAGTTATTTTGTCAATGCAATCAAGTAGATGAACTATCCACTCACTCGCAATCGTGTGCGACTAGCAGGCGATCGATGACACTCACTGCATTCAGACCCCCCCATAGGCACAGATGTGCCCACCTTCACCAATCCCCGCCTACGGACTGCCCACCCAAGCCAGCGTTGGTCTACCCTAATAGGCATCGGCCAACATTGGTCTAGCATCCCTACCGAGGCAAAGCCTGCCCACCTTGGTAGATCTTTGCCAACAGTGGTGTGTCTATCTTGGCCATCCTTGGTCAACCTTGGCCGACCTGGGTCTAGGTTGGTGTTGGTTGGAATGGCTGGATGGGTATAAACCATGTCAGATTTTGAATTTGGCTAACTAGGCTTGGCTAGGCTCATCGGCCCACGTGAGTCTATGTGTGCCCAATCCAGTGGGAATACCTAGACCAACCTCGGTAGGGATGGGCAGATGGATGGGCAAGGGTCGGCACACTGGTCTGCCTACACATCTGCCTATCAGGATCTGGCAGACCTGTGCCTACGGGGGGGTCTGAACGCAGTGACTGAGACCGGGGCCGCATTGGGTCAGCTGCAGGACAGAGCACTCCTCCAGAATGGCAGAAAGGTTCATATCTGATAGACTTGTCGCAGTGAACGACCGCCAAAACTCCCATTCTTCATCCGGAGAGTTGTCAGAGCGCTCCCAATGGGCCGAAATCCTGTCCCTCGTCTGGTTCCTGCACTGTATGTACTTGGAACGCAAGAAAAGCAGCCGTAGGCCAGGGAAGAGGGTGATCAGCGTAACGATGTTCTGAAATGCCCGGCGCTGTGTACTCGTCGCTTCTTGACTGAAAGAAAAAAATTATATCTTTCAGCCTACGACCACAACACGAAATAACATGAATAGGCGCACGGAAGTGTATATTTCATGAGTCTGGAGCAACTCTTCTCCAGTCCAGGTGGGATTTGATGCCGTAGGGCAGTCAAATTCGAGGCTCGCTGCTTTCCTGTCCCGAATAACGTCCTGATCTTCGCCGCAACAGAATCGGGGCCCAAGCCTATGCGGTGCGCTATCCGATTCGTGCGCGTCTCCACGAACCCTCCCAGGACCAAGTAACCTTTGTTAATATTCTTCCTGGCGCAGGGGATAATAAAGAGCCGAGGACGAGTGCCCTATTCCATGCCGTACCCGACCCCACGGAGGCGTAGAGTATTACAGGGCCTGGTGTGGAATTCGCCTCCATCGCTGGGCTACAGTGGACGGTAAAAGTGGAGGGCTGGGCTGGGAGTGACTCAGTGAGAGGGTAGATCAAGGGGAAAGATCGAAGCCTTCGCACAAGGGGGAATCGGGATTCGGATATAAGGTGAAGAAGTTTTTCGTCCTCCTTCCGTAAGGGGAGGTAATTCCCGCCCACAGCGGCGGACTGTTCTTCACGGTCATCACTGCATTCAGGGGACGTCTCCGAGAGACGTGTCGACCTCAAGTCGACCTGTGCAGACCCGGTCACCCTGGGAAACATGCGGAATGTCGACGCCCTCTGTAAGGGTGCGGCGCCCCTCGTCTGCAGAGGTCGCCAGCCCCGATTCTCTGCCGCAGCCCCTCCTTTCCTCCACCATAAAATTTCTCAAGAGCCCTCAAGACCCTTACCAACACTTAAGTTGCCAATCACTACTGACATATGTCACATAACGTAACCTGATAGCAAGGCCCTGAAACGTGATGATTTTGCTGACCTGTTTTGAACCTGTCTTCGGGTTTGTTACGGAGGTGACTGCTTCTCTCAAGATACCTCATGAACATGTGGATATTGCATTTGAATGGTTATTTTTTACCTTGAAACTTATTCAATTGAGCATTCGGGGAAAATGCCAACAGCTACAGGTTTTGACTATGGGCACGATAGCCTTGTCAAATAGCTGCCTGATTGATGTCTTCAATAAGCCCTCGACACTCCAGACAGGCAAAATGGATATCCTCCGGACGTCCACAGCCTTCGGGGTGATTGGACCGCACCGAATGTTGTCTGAATTCTCTCTCGAGTCTCCAGGGCGAACAGACCACATTGACAGAAACTGCTATCAGTCAGGTGAGTGTAACGAAAGGATACTAGTGATTGCTGGTTTGTCAACCCCCAAAAGCAGCACAAAAGCATTAAAACTCTATATCGGATTGATAGGACGACGGGCTCCGAAAATACCGAAGATAACCCATACATAAATTTCGTTCGCAAGGGGGGGGGGGGCGTTCTTATCAGCGTTTGAGGGACGTCGCGGTGGTCCCAGGTGATTCCCACGCTGCGGTGGGACGGGTCGTCTGCGTAGTCTACGGCCGCGGGATGCCGGCGAATCCGCGGGGTAGCGGGTCGGAATCGAAGTCGAGGATCACTCGATTAGATTGGGCGCGGCGCGCAGGGTCTGAGGGTGGTGTCCGAGCCCAAGGCGCGGAACGTCAAGGCCAAGCCTGGGACCTGCGCAGTTGAGGCGGAAAGGCTGTGAAACCGTTGTGTGCTGTTTAATATCCAGCGCTTCATGGGTGTTGCGATGTCGAGTTTCAACGTTTCAACGCTCGAGTATCTCGGGCGATCCCGCTGTGATGGCTTGTTCAATTTTCTTCGTTTCGCTTCGGCATCAGCCCAGGCCCGTTCCATTTCAGATTCCCAACTGCCCACCGCTCTTGAGCTTGACCTGCTATCGTACCCGATTGGTTCGCCGTACCTTGCGATAGGACACAATTTTCCGACCATCATCTCCTCTGCTCCAACGTTCGCTTTTCTCCTCATCTCTGCTCACGTTCGGATTTTCACTGATATGATATGCGCCTTATAGATTCTTCCTGGATCAATTCATCGCCCCAGGAAACCATCTGGCAGGTTAGACCTTGATGCATATGCTTGATGTCCGAGATGCCCGAGTTTGGTTTGGTTCAATTTCAATCTCAACCCCCAGGGCCATTTCTTTTATGATAAAAAACGAATGGTGAGAAAGAACATATGTACACTTGGATACACTACACTTCCGAGCCTTCATTCCATTGTTGGAGTGCCCGGGTCTCACATTCAACATTTTATTTTATTTGTTATTCAACATCCAAAGTTCGTCATATCATGTATATCAGGTTTTATTGTCATTGTCATTGGTTCCTTGTTCAAACCTCTCTTGTGCAATGTGGACAGTTCAATCAGTTGCCCACAGGTTAGAGGGTAGAGTTAGTGGTCAGAGGCTAGGGTTGGTTAGTGTTAGGCCCCAGGGATGTTGAAAAAAAAATGTTGAAGGATTTTTAAACATAAAACAACACAGAATAAGCATGTAAAAATGACTTCAAAGACCTAGGGCAGCTTGTCTGCCCTAGGTCTGGGTATTAGCAGTGTCCAATAAGAAAGCAAGGTACCCGTTGTAGCACCGGACCATTTGCAGTAGCATGTGTTTTCTCAGGGAAACTCAAGATTATTCGCTCGCCCCGTCCGAGTCCTTCATTTGAGTCTCCCCAGTTCCAGTTGTACAACATTCTTGGCGGCGTGCTGGATTGAGTCTCTTTGAGCAGTTGCCACAAAATTCACCTGCTGTCACGCACATACATACCCGAGATTGGGAGCCCCTTGAAGGGGTTGGCTAGATTTTACTCTATGAATACTTAGGAATGTGGTAAGTGAGTGGTATGCACGCGCTTGCAGGCGATCCCGCGGTTGCACCAGTCGTGCCCGAGATGCGCATGCCCGAGGTTTTGGTTGAATTCCTATAAAGTTAATGCTGGCTAGAGTTTAAATTACAGCCCATTGCAAACAGAAAGCGACAGATTATCACGCTGATAGGGTATGTGTCCTGTGGTACGCAATTACCTCCATGAAATATTGTGATTCAAAAGGTTTATTTTCGAGTCCGAAATAGAGGAATGGTAAGTAAGGTCTACCCGGGATATGGCTTCATACTTTGTAATTGCAATCTGAACTACATGCAATCCGCGAGAAATTATAACTTTACATGTCAAGTACCAACTTAATTGGGGTACAGGTGGATATGGATACCCTGCTTCGCTTCACAAATTCCTGAGTTCGAGTGGGTACCTCGTCGAGTCCGCGCCATCTTCGTCACTTCATTACTTCGCTTAGCGCTGCAAAAGTTCATGAGTTTGATGGGAATTTGTGAAAGTTCATGAGTTGGTATTCCAGCCTTATCAAACGGCGACTCCTCGGCACATCACAGAGTGATGTGCATCAACAGCTTGCCGAGGTTGGCCGGTTAGGTTCCGGTTAGCTGGTTAGGGGTTGGAGGTTAGAGGTTTGGGTTAGGTGGTTAGGGTTAGAGGTTAGAGGTTAGTGGTTAGGGTTGGAGGTTAGTGTTAGCCAGGGTATCAATATAAAAAAACAGGGGAGAAGGAAATGATGGCCAGATTGATGCATCTGATTTGTATGGTTTGTTCACCTCACGAACCTTCCTGGGAATTCACCAAAGTGACGAAGTTTCAAAGGTTCCATCAAAGTGACGAACTTTCGCAAGTTTAAGCGAAGTAACGAAGTGACTAAGGTGACTACTACTCTACCTCGCCGAATTGTCCACCGCGGAGAGTCAGATTAATTGGTATCTAATACTGCAGGGTTAGAAATGTCGGTGTAAATTACATAGCAGAAAATTACATGTAAATTACATTCTTGACATTGGACCTTCCAATCCCAGCGTAAAGAATGGTAAAATATAGGGGCATCCCAGACATGAAGTCAGTGTTATCTTGACCTTTCTACCAACGCACGCTAACCAAGATGCTCTTCAAAGGGCCGAATTCTGCTTTTCCGACATCCTCATGAGCCGCGGGTCGTCTCGGGGCTATAGCCGACAGTTTGGCTGTAAATTTTACATTAAATACATATTTTACAAACTTTACACGGTGTTTTTTACTGTAAAATATGGTAAAATTTCCGGCCTGCGGCGCTGTAAATTACACGCCAAATATACTTTACAACAGACCCCCAGTTGAGCATGTGTAAATTAGACAAACGTGTCGATCTACTGGTTTACGAACTCGATTTCCACGTCCTTCTATCCCTACAGGGAGGTTCGTGCCCTCCGCCTCTCCTTCTTTGCCTCTCTGGCAGAGTCTTCGAAGCTAATATTCTTTATCTCTAAATCAGTCTATCGCACGTGGACCTGACTATTACAAGTACCACGAAAAGCCTCTCGGCTACACTTGGTTCCCTCGGTGCCTTGCCTTATATGTTTTCTTATTCCTTCCGCCGCTAACCCTCTGTTCTACCCTCAGCGAAATCATTCCTCTCCCGGAATCGTGGGTCAAGAAAGATGGACACCTCGTCTTCTATCGTCAAGCGAAATCAGGAGGGCATTTCGCGGCTCTGGAAGTACCGGAGGTGTTGTTGAAAGATGTGGAAGACTTTGTGGAACAGGTTTGGGGCTCGTTGTGAATGAGTTGTTAGAGATAAATCAGCTACTCCACCGAACCGGTGTGTAGTGGGGAAAGATCCGATTTGAACACAGATTCTATTGAATGTATGGATTGGATATGAAATTGAACCGGCGACAAACCCCGCTGGAGACCGTACGTCGTCGCGAATGGGATGCAAAGTAAGGCCAATTCCAGTACGCAAGGAGAATCCGGGGGTTGGGAATTCCGAGACCACCCAGAGCAGAGCTCCGAGAGCAAAGCTCGCTGATGAGAGAAAGTCCCAGAAAACCACACCAGGAGTGATCCGGCGGGAAACTTGATTCTCAGATGAATGATTATGGAAAGAACGACTGATGTGCAATTTTGGAACCTCTGTCGAGAAGATTAATATTTTATCCAAAGCCGGGATCGGACCTACCAAGAACTCGTGCTCTGGTACATTTCCGGCCAGGGTGTTCAGTTGACCATCGACCCTCTCATGCAATCGATCGTGTTTCTAAGATACTTCGCCGAGAAATTAGAGTTGCTGAGTACAACGCTAGTAATAAATTCAGATGTGATATACGGAACATCCCGAACGAGATGGCCTGACGATCCACGGAATGGATGGATCTATCATCTGTACAGTACGGCGGGCGGGCATCCGCTTATTCCGCGTCTTTTGCGTTGCGTTGACGTGTGAGACTTCGGTTTGCCATCAATGGTTCATTTTCCGGCATCCCGGATCCCACAGACCGCACCGTGATGCTAGGAATAATAAAAACAGAATTCACACCGCATAAGTCGGTTTTCAGGGACTTCGGCGAAAAATTGAAACTCTGTCAGAAATCATAGCCCGGGAGACATCCACATTTTCCAACGCATCGCTCACGGACCGAGATTAGACATATACATCGCAACATATTGCACTGTGTGAATGCGGGCACAAGTCCCAGAGCCGTTATGATATACTGGCGCAGGACTCCATATCAGGCTGGAATCTGCCCAGGAAGAATATCAGCCAAGCCCAAAATCATGGCCAGCTGATAGATTTCATGCTACCATCGGATTGCCGCTGGTGATAGGTGCGGTGCCTGAACATATCCGTCGCAATAGATTTCATATGGGATATACAGCTCAGCTCAAGAAGTTAGAACCAGAACTACTTATACCAAGCGACATGATGGTATAGCTGCCCCGCAAGATTGGATACAAGTACTTCCAAAGTGCCCCCGTGCTGCAGACACTTTCCTGAACAACATCACTGCCTACTTAACACCGGCCCTGACACTCCTCGACGAGCTCAGTGATGCATTTGGAAGCAACCCATTTGCAAGACTGCATATTTAGGTCGATCTATCTAGTGATCGACTGTTGAGTGATGTGCCTGTCTGTTCATCCAGTGATGCAACAACATTGCCCAGAAGCCAGGAAATACTAATTTCCTTCTAGTATTTGTGCTCCTCCTACGCAGGAGCCGCTGTCCGAGGACTAAGTTCATTCTTGCCAGTCGCAGCAGTGCTGAAAGCCTGATAAAATCCAACCCAAATCATGTCCTCCAAATATCTTTTAATGGGCTCCATCTGTATCAGAGAGATCATCTCCCGCTACTGTTGGTGACGGTCACCTAGGTGAATCAATGACCTCGTTCCCCTCTTTGGCTCGTCCCATTCCGTTCCCGCTTTCTGTCTCGTCGCCTGGTCTGTCTGTTCCTTTAGCCTGCGTTATTCTGACGCTGATCACGGGTTTAGCGCCAGCAGCAGGAATAAGGTGTACGCCTGCGGTGTACAAAAACCTACAACACGCGAGGTACGAGTTAATTCCTTTCCAACGTGTGTTTATAAGAGATTCATGCAACACCTACCACAGAGTCGGAATCCGTTCCAAAATTGGCTCTTCTTCCGCTCACGTGCATCGTTTGGGTACATAGAGCCGCAGCGTATAGGAAAATTAAACTACTCAACGATCCATGTGGCTGATTTTTATTTTGCCCCAACGTAGTGGGCCGCGTCCCTCTTAAACTCGCTACACCTATTCGTCTCAATCTCTTTCTCCGCGTTCAACGGGATGCTATTTCAGGGATGGAGGCACGGGCTCCCCCAAGCGCAAACGGAATGAGGCAACATGCCCGTTGGTGAATGGTATTTTCTAACTTGTCTTGGATCCTCGCCGCGCTAATGGGACCGGATCAAGATGGTCAATGGCGCGGGAGTTGAATTATGCTTTAATAACTGGTATCTCTGCAACGGTGTGTCGGCCCTGGTTCTGTAGATATGCTATTCTGATTGTCGGCAGATGCAGATTTGGAAGGGCCGTGTAGCTGCTCTGGCTTGACATACTTGCTCGCTGCTGCATGCCAAACTTGCGCAGGCACAAATTTGAGGTGGGTTTCTCCGTCTCATCTCAAGATACACTGACCGGAGTAAAGTTGGGACGAATACTCTGGGAACCTTCAATGTACTGGTCTTCCACAAAAGTTTGTCCATCTTGCATTTCCGCCGGGGATAAACTCATTCAGATTTACTTAGGTTCCCATCGCCGTTACCCAGTTTGTTACTGAGAAACCGTGGCATCCGTTCTTTCTCACGTTACTTTGCCAGCGGGAACAGAGGCTATACCAACCTGGGCATTAGCAATGATTTCTGCGACTCCAACGGTCCGTACTTTACCTCTGCAACAAGCTCGGCCCGATGGGCTTTGCTGACCAGAATTCAGCCCACGACGTTCAACTTGGCAGCAGCTTCAGGTTTTCTCTCATCCACACTTGCGACCGCAAGTCCGCCCGATCCTTCTAGTCCCATAATCTTGCCAGTGGGCCCATCAGATACAGCGAAGCCGGCAACAGATACAACGGAGCCTGTGGCTCCGCTCTCATCTCATTCGGATTTGAGTCGACCGGCGACTTCGAGCCTGAGTCACACCGCGAGTTCGAGTCCCATACAGAGCCCAGGAGATACGACGGCTTCGCCAAGCCAGACAGTCATGTCCTCGTCTTCCGGTATATCGAGCACCAGCATCATGGGAAGCACTCCAACAAAGGATTCGAATAATTCGATGCGCAGGTAAGCATACCAGTTATCCGAATCTTCGCTGTGCATTCAAGATTCCTTCAGAACACACTGCCCATTGGATCCATCATTGGAATCGTTATCGCAATCTGCTCGATAATCACGCTTGGTGCTTTGCTTATCTGGTTGAGACGACACAGACGCCGACACAAAGATCCATACATGGACATTGCTGTAACCCCATACCCCATTCAGTTTGCTGGCATTTCCGCAGCTATCCCCTTCAACAACCACAGAGCTACAGAAGATTCCTGCGCACGAAGCATTACCAAAGTGCGCCAACAGTTCTTGAGGAACGAGCTGCGCGCCGCCCAGGAGAACATAATCCACATTCAGAACTTGGAGCGACAAGCATCCTCACGGGGTGGTAGAGCTGGGAGAGTTCTGCGACTACTTTCCAGCCGTCCGGCATCGAGTACGGGATCTGGATCTGGATCGCCTAGCGCTGTGATTGTGCGATTGCGGGAAAGAAACGAGAGGTTGACGGCGCGTATCCGGGAGTTGGAAGCAGTACTGGACTCACCGTGGGCGCTGGGACTCTCAGATGAGCCTCCGCCCGGATACGTAGAGTAATGAGCGCAATAGCACTCTGCATGTGAAGAGTCTCTATTGAAGCAATGTGTCTCCGCTTTTGCACCATTTGAATTCCAGAACTGTCTCTGAACTCCTTAAGAAGTTCCTGCGGCAATTTCCGCAGGTTCAACTTAGGAGTTCAAATCTTGGTACTTTGATCAAACTTTGATCGTATTTCTGCAGAAACCGTGAAATCTGAATTGCGACACTGTCGAGCAATATCCCCCAATGTGCAGGTGTTGGGGAGCCTCTGACACTGTCCACTTTTGGGTTGTTCACGTATCGCCAATCGGGCGAGCAGCCTACCTTTCCAACCATTGCAGGAAGACCTTTTTGAGCTGGCACGTCTGGCGCCAGGCCCGCCAGCAGCGCCAGCACGCCGATTCCCCGACTCTCCAGGCAGACTGTCTTGTGTTCTTTTGCGGTACCAGACATTTGCTGTAATGCGTGAACTCGCCCTCAACGCTGGATTCCATTACCGCCCGCTCGGTGCAAAACTCGTTGACCGCACGGACCAAGTCCCGAATTAATATAGCAGGTTGAAAAGTGAACCCGCGACCCGTCCGATTTCCTCGGCTTCCAGGAGTTCAATCAGGCAATTTTCTACCATTCCCTGAACTGTTTCTCCCTTGCAGACTGTTCAAGAAACCCACGGTGTCATGTGCACCGGCTGAATTGATTTCGTACCACATTTTTTGTGCTTGTTATCCCTACTTCTCGCTAGGCTACGCACTGAAGGTTAATTTGGAATGTGCCAGTGCAGCGTCTCTACCTGAGCCTACTTATTTGGAACCAGCCAACAACCTGCGAATCAGCCGAGGAAATCTGGCAGACGGAGGGTCACAGAGCGACTGCATGCAGTCTGAGATATTGCCGACTGAGTACTGCAATAGCAACAGCCTCTCGTGCTCTAGAGAGGGGGTCTGGTTCTTTGGGCCAAAATGGCAGGATCCTGTTTGGTGGGAACTTGATGAGGCCGAGGCAGACCCGGCGGAGCAAGTCCTGAAAGGGCTTGGCGTCAGTGTTGCTCGCTGCAGATGAGTTTTTATTTTATTCTCACGGAATAGGCAGGGCGAGGTGGCAGCTGGCAGGAGAAAGTCAGCATTACTCGACATTTACACGAGTGCCCAAACTTGCGGTTTCATCCAGGAGGTCTTCGAGGGTCGGAGGGTCCGCCCACAGCGGAACTGAGCCTAAAGGCGTTTGGGTGGGTTCTGCTCGAGGCACGGGCGGAGGATGCTCCTCCGAGTCTGAGAGTACCTCAGCGGGGACGTTATCGAACGCTTCCTCATCGTTGAGCTCGGGGGAGCGCATGTCCTCGCGAAGGTCCTCCTTAGGGCGAAAGCCGCATCGATCTCCATATTTAGGGACGTCTATCGACAGCTCGGCGAGCGCGGGGAATATCGATGCAATGAAAGCCAGGGTTTCGAGTGTCGAGGAGGTACGGGGAATGACGAGGGATCGGATGGGGGTGGAACTGCGCGAGATGTCAATAAAGACACCTTTCATGTCTTCGATGGGGACAGGGTTGCTGGAATCCTTGTTTAGCACCGTAACTGCGCTGATTGGCCGATTCAATGCCAACAATCCAACCATGTCCCATGGTACTGTGAGAGTTCGGAGAAGAGGAACGACGTGCTGAGGAAGATACTGAGGCAGAGCTGTCCCAGAGCTTCTAGAAATGGATGGTATGACAAGCGACTCGAGCCGTGGACACCGCTTCAGGAGATCCAGGAGGACATCTGCATTGAATAGAGCGTGTAGCACTAAATGCCCGAGGTTGGACAACGTCACGTCTCCAAATCCAGCGATCACTGAAGCGGATTGGACTTCAGCGTGCAGATTGAGCTCGATGAGATGGTCTGGATATATGATCTGGAGATGACCTTCAGTCGATGGACTGTCGTCACTAGCGTTTCTCCGAGAGCCGATTTCAGGTTGTCTTGTTGCGGAAATTGTGAAGCGATGCACGTTCAGGACAATACCCTCCGGCGGGGTGATGTCGCATCCGTCGAGAATGAGGTCCTGCAACCGCGACAGCGATGCCAAAGTTTGGCGGAGACTCGTGTCAATGATCATTCCCTGTATATCCAACGCAGTGAGATTCTGATACAGCCCAAGAGTGGCGCGGAACGTCGTGAGGACTCTGTCGCGCATAGTACTGAAGGTCCCGATGTGCAGGATATGAGAGTAGTCCCCTCTACCAATCCTGCGGGTGATCCGCTCCAAGGGTGTTGCCTCTTGGCCCAAGGGTGTATTAATCCAGCGCTGTTGCAACAGAGGCGTAGAGCTAATCTGCCATGCCCGAACCGCCAAGACGAGCGGCGTTCCTGCCAATCTGTCCAGCGGACTGCCACGCGATGGAGGCGGTGGGTACGCTCGACCCAGTTCTTGCGGTTGAGCCCATTGACCAACGCCGCAACGTCAGCGCTTTGCCGCTCAATCAAAGGCGGGAAGCAGATAGATCGAAAGAGCCGGCACACCAGTGAAAGGCGGCGGCGTTGGCGAGTGGAGGCAAAAATCCAGCATGTAAGCCAGATTTCGACGGGGAGGATGTGGAGATAGGAAATGGGAGGGTGCATGGCGGTGAGTGCAAAGTAAAGCAGTGAATTAAGTGTTCCCAGCCGTGGCAGTTGGTGACAGGCCATTCCTGCAGTTGACAGATGTGGAATACTTATTTCCAAAGATTTTTTACCATTCATTCTATTCTTCGGTGAGGAGCTCCAGGCCCAGATTCAACCGGGCGATGCAATCAAAAGGTTGGGCGCTTAACGGGCGCTTAGCCGTCGGCGTTCTTGGAGACAATCCCAAGGCAGAGAACTACATGACACTGTAAGTGTAAGGTAATTATTTTGTGCTAGGTAACACTTTCCTCGAGTATCGAAAACAACACTCAAGCCGGTGGCCCAAAATAAAGAAGTAATCAAGAGGATGAAAAAAGCAGCAAGGAAGGAGTATTGGAAACAACATACAACTCGGCATCTTCTCAGGTTAGATCCCAGGAGCGAATCAGATTTGGTCAGATATAAATCGAACATCCCATGATACATCACAATGACATAACTCGCCAAAAACTATAGGATACTTCCAAGCTTCTTGAGTCATACATGCAACTTCAGAGAAGCCCGAATGGCCTTTCCTGATCCATTTGAATGTATATGATTCCTGTTCGACTATAAATATACGAGTAGAGACGATCTGGGTGGCCCATGGTTCAGGATTCGACATATCGTTAGCAGATCTTACTGCAAGCATTTGGGTAGTGCAGATCATCAACATGATACTGCAGCGCCATCCATTCTGGTGTAAATTCAAGTGTTCAGGACTCGCATTCCATGGATATGGTGGGAATTGTGAAGAGCCGAATTTGAGAAAAAGTCAATAAAATCAACTTTACTCTTTTGTACCGACCTGAATTGGGCCCGGCACCACAGAGAAGAGAAAAATCTGAAACCGCTCAAGTAGGTCAAACAAGAAGTACCGGTCTGCCTATGGCATACTAAGATTTGACGTCCTTGGCCAGACTGGTAAGGAGTCCACTCCCGCCGTAAAACACAGCCGGGATGCAACATCGGTGCATTAGGAATTCATGACTTTGCGTTCTTTGTGGAAAGGCATCGGCACGGAGAACCAGTTGTTGTATGACTAAATTTGAAGCAAACGAAGCTCCGTAAATCTGCCACGAATACATGAAACCACAGACATTGTGCATAAGAATTTCGGAACTAGTGGGCACCGCAACGTCTTTGCTGTTCGACTCTCTGAGCAATGTTGATCATCCGACTGGGACCCAAAATTCAAGGAGAATGAGCATTCGATCGATTCACTTTTCTTCGGTGTCTGCTACCTCGCGAGTTCTGGTAATTTACATGCTTGATCTAAAAACGTACAATAAACGAAATCAGATCTTAATGACGACCTTTCCAATATGTGCCTGCGACGCCAGATATGCGAACGCCTCCTTGGCCTTATCAAATGCAAAAACCTTGTCGATGATGGGCCTCGTAGCCTCGGTGTTGGCCGACATGAGCTTGTTCATATTTTTGAACCTACATAAGAAATCAGAATGGCTGAAGGCAGCAAGGGACTGATGGACAGACTCACTGGACCACCGAACCGATGTAGATCCCTCTGATCTTGAGCGCCTTGAAGATGGTGGGCAAGATAATGTCGACCGGTGGGGCGCCATCCTGCCAAGGGGTAGAATGAGCGACGTAAGTGTCGTGTTGGATGCGATTGTTGCTCACCGCAGCAGCCAATGCCCCGATGATGTCAATGCTGGCGCCCCTTTTCGCGGAGCCAATCGATTGAGCGAGCGTCGAATTTCCTCCCACCTGTGGAATTGAGTATTCGGCTCGCTTGAAGAAGAATCAAGTTAAACCTCGATAACGCGATCGACACCGACGCCCTTGGTCAATTTCATGACCTCTGCGGCCCAGTTGGGCGTCGTCTTGTAGTTGATGACGTGCTTGGCGCCGAGTTTCGTCGCAGTTTTGAGTTTCTCGTCGGAGGATGAAGTTGCAATGACTGTGGCTCCAGATGCGATAGCGAATTGGAGAGCAAATCTGTGATATAACGAATCAGGGCACTGCTCAGAAATCTGAGGATGGTACGTGCATGGATACCCCGCCGGTTCCTTGAACCAGTACCGTGTCTCCGGCTTTGAGCGGCTCGAAGCCTGAGAGCAGAGCATTGTAGGCGGTTACTGCAGCGCATCTGGAAGATATTCAATCGCAGAAGTTGCATATGGGCATAGCACCGACGGTAAAGTTGATGCCTCCTCATACGATAGGTGATCCGGAATGGCAACGAGCGACTGGAGTTTGGAACCATTAGCATATTCACCGGTTTTGGGAGAACTAGAAGTGTTGTACCGCTGCAGGGAATGCTCGATACTCGGTCAGAACACCATGCACTATGGCACCCAACCCATCCTCGCCCTGTGAATCATCGTGGAGCTGGTCGAGAAGGAAGTTGGCACAGACGCGGTCCCCAGCTTTCCACTCCTTCACGTCGTCCCCGACAGCAATCACCTCCCCGGCCATGTCTGAGCAAGGAACGAGGTTCGGAGGTAAACTGTGAATCCAATTCCAGGGACGTGTGGTTACAATACCGCACTCTCAACGCACCTGCCTGGGTACTGCCCGCGGGCGACCATGAGATCGCGGTACTAATTTTATGCTTTAATTTGCCGTCGAAGAAGAAAGAAAGTGAGTAAATACCTGCAAGGACACCGCATGGGTCTTGACCAGCACCTCATTCGCCTTTGGGGCGCTCACCGGCACCTCCTGGATGATGAGGTTGTCGAACGAGCCTAGCTGAATTGAACGTCGAGGTCAACCGCAACTCAAATCGAGGAGACAGTCGAACTCAAACCTCGGGGTATGAGTATTGGCGCGTTGTCGTTGGAAGGGGCATGCTGGATTTTGCTGAGTAAGTCAATTGGGTGGGTCCACTATATACCCGGTTGATTATCAACATCGATGACGGGTCAGCATCAGTCAGCAGCCTAACTTGCCGAGGTTTAACCTAGCAACCTTCAGAACCAGAACACTGGGCTCGGGATCTCATGGCTTCTTTTTCTTTTCTTCACGGTTCCTGACATTTCGTTTGCCCCGAGGGAACTTCAAAGTCTAAAAACTTGTCCCTGGTCAAGTCCATTCATCGGAGGTTATCAAACAATCGGACGATGTGACTCTCTGCAGAGAATATCTCCCAATTACCGGAGCATCGAAATCCTTTACCGTTCAGTCATTTGGCGCTGAGGACGAAAGCCCCTAACTGGTTGAAATCACCGATTTTCCATAAACAGGTGATGGCGACCTTGCATCATAACAGGTGTACATAGCGCCAGCTCTTTCCTTTCCACCATGCACCCTTCACCTCTCCGTCGCCAGCTCGGCGGCCTAGTGCCGCCTAAAATTGCAACCCCCGGCCTCGTCGTATGCGTCTCTTCCTTCTATACTGTCCCGGTACCCCGATACTGACTCGATATCCGTGTGGCAGTCTGGCAACTCCGGAGGCGGGCTGGGCCCACTCGTCGATTTTTACTCCAAACTCCCGAAAGGACACGCCCCAGCGCGCTTTGGAGGCATTAAGGGACGCTTTTTCAGTGGCAAGAATGCTTCCGCGGGTCCCGCTCTTGCGATTATTGGCGGGCTATTCCTTATCGGCTACACCATGGATTACCAGCGTGCGTCGGCCTTTTTCTTTCGAATTTACGTCTCGCTTAATGTCCGCATCGCCTCTACAGTCCACCTGAGTGCGTTTGATCGTTCATTCATTGATGAAGTGCTAACTGACTTTGTTATGATTTTAGAACATCACAAGCACAACGCGCACTAGAATGGTCGCCGTCGTTGGAGGATCTGTCTTCGAACGTTAGAATGATCATATGCGGTGTATTGTCAATGAACTGGTCTATAATGCAATGTTGGCCCTGGCCCATTTGATCTTTCCGAGTCGGATTTCCGATCGGTCCCATCTCAATCCCATCCAATCGGTCCCATCCAAGTCCCATCCCATCTGTCCCATCCCATATCTTCGACCACAGAGTTGTCACAAGATAAACGGAGAGTTGACCTCCGTTCAAACTCTCTATCTTACAGCGGTAATAACGCCATAGCAATTTGATTTCCGCGTATTCGCACATGCTCGGGGTTGTGGACGTCGAATCTTTGTGTTCATTTCTACCATTTTTGACACAACGGACCCGTGCCCAGCCCTATTCAATACATTCACAGGATTTCAGATGAAAACGCCGGTCAGTTTAAACCGAACGGGGCTTTCCGCTACTCATTGGTTCTTACCCCTGGGCCTTATCCGCGAGATAGGTTGTAGCATCGGATCGGCTCGCAAGCCTCCAAATGGCGTCGAACCAACTAGCGCTGAAACACAGCCGACGGTGGCGCGGATTTGCGGTCCTATCATTAGGATGAATTGGGCGGATTAGTAGGTACATGACTGTCACTGCTCTTGTATATTCTGCGTTAGTGCTCATATAAATTCATTCTCCTTCGCGGGTCCGCCCTCGCGGGAGCAGAATTGGACGTGCATTTTGCCAGTCTTGGTTCGTTCCAGGGCCGAGAAGTGGCGGGGTACGGGGGCGCGCAGACATATGTCACCGGCGCAATGAAGCTATACTAACAAGGACCGGAAATTGATTTCAATAGGCGAGAGTGATCTCGGAGAGCTATAAAGCGAAGGGTATTCTGGCCATCTATGCACCCAACTCTCCACGATGCTCCGAACCCTGCTCTGTTTCGCCGGCCTCGCGATTTCGCTCTTCTCCCTTCCGGCAATGGGTGCGCGCTACCCCTCGTATGGGACGCTCCTGACAACGAACTCGGGCGGGGTCCTGAACGTCGTGATCAACAACACGTATTCGACCATCAACCTCTTCGACATGCACGTCCAATCCGACCTTGCGAACCTCATCGAGACGCTGCAAGCGAACGATACGGACGTCCGCGTTGTTGTTTTTTCGAGTGCAAACCGGGAGTTCTTCATCGGCCACATTGACGTCGAATACTTCCTCCCTGGATATGGTATGCGTTCAATTCCGAATTATTAGAGTCGCACCTCATTTTCCACTCTAGAATCCGTCCTCCCGCTATTCGACCCAGGGTACCCGGACATGCT
This sequence comes from Mycena leptocephala, assembly GCA_029378395.1. NCBI lineage: Eukaryota > Fungi > Basidiomycota > Agaricomycetes > Agaricales > Mycenaceae > Mycena > Mycena leptocephala. The sequence goes on along the minus strand of JARJLF010000270.1, from coordinate 24,559 downwards.
GTTCCCCGTGGCTCTCCTCTGGAACATCACGCAGTTGCCACAGGCAACGATCGCCGTCGTCGAGGGTGTCAGTCCATCTCTCCATTCCAACCATCATCACAGACTGACACCCCGCTCATCCCACAGCGCGCGCGCGGCATCGGCAACGAGTTCCTCATGTCATGCGACATGCGCTTCGCGAGCACCGCGCCCTCTGTCATATTTGCGCAGCTCGAGACCTCCCTCGGCGTCAACCCCGGGCGGGCGGCGGGATGTACCTCTCGCAGCTCATCGGCCGCGGGCGCGCGTTCGAGTACGTGCTCTCCTCCGCGGACGTCGACGGCCGCACCGCCGCGCAAGTCGGCTGGGTGAACGCCGCGTTCGACACGTCGCGGGAGCTGCACGCGCACGTGCGCACTCTCGCGCAGAGGATCGCGATGTTCCCACCGGCGGGTATTGTGGGAACGAAGGCGGGCATCAACGCGGTGACGAGGCCGCCGCGGGAGGTTATTGTAAGTGAGGCGCAGAACGTCATCTCGGGGCTGTTGGGGACGCCGGCGGTGCAGGCACTGTTTGAACGGTTCATCCGGGTGACGAAGAATCAGACTATTGGGTCGATGGAGCTGAATTACGGGGCGAACGTTCGGAGGTTGTTTAATTAAGATGGGAGCTGGTGAGCTGCATTATTAACTACTACTATATGTCAGGGTATATTGGCGGAGTGGAGTAATACTAGTAGAGCCTATACTAGATTTGTATTACGTTAATTCAAGCTTAATAGTATCTTAAATATATTCTGAATCCCTTCCCTTCCCTCGACGACGATACAAAACTGGAGTGTGGTCGATGCCAACTGCGGCAGAAATATGCAGTGCACTTCGTTGAATACATTCTGCAGTGCACACATCACTCTGATAGGTCAACCATCATTGCTAGGTACAAGGCACAGGTGCTCTTGTGCTTTTGGCGTTAGTCTCATTCAATGCAGTCTATAATAACTCGTCGACATATGCCCCCCTATGGATACGCCTCCCCACATTACTTATGTAATATCCCAAATTCGTCTAGTTATTTTCCTGTGTCGAATATCCCACGTCAATCCACGCGCGCATCCGGTCGCCATACCGGATCACCAGCCAGATGGCACTGTGTCGCGGAAGGTTAATTTTATGTCGAGGTCGAGACGGAACAGTGATTGCGGAGACGGTTGGCATGATTGAGTGACAAGAGGCGGGAACAAGAGGTCATTATCAGTGTCACTCTAAGGAAAGCGCACGTACAGGAATCCTGCCCAGGCGATACCTGCTCCGATGGCGTCTGTCACGAGGACGCCGTAGCGCTCGATGGAGGGGAGGATCCCGGCGACGACAAAGGCGAGGAACAGTGAGCGCACTCCGCTGTGGTTTGGATGAACATCAATCAAGTGTGTTCGCAGAATGAGTTTTGAACGATACGCACGCTGCGGCAGCCATAACCTCTGCGCTGCGCGAATGCATCACGTCAACGGAGTACGCCGAGCCGGGACTCAGCACCATATCCACCTATGTACGAGTGTATAGGTTGTGTCAGTCACAGGTACCGGCCAAAACAGAGGAGAAGACGCACGCCAACGCCGTTGAAGAAGAAACAGACCAAGTTGAGCACTAGCCCGACGCGGCCTCCGACAAAGGTCGTGATGACGCCGGACGCGAGGAAGGAGAGCGGGACGAGTGTTATGGCACCGATCTGCGCCGCGCGCAGGCGGTCCTCTGCGACCCACACGCCGCCGCGCTTCGCCTTCCACTTGATCAGCAGGCGGTCCGAGAGCCAGCCTGCAAGCGGAGCCCCGACTGCGTTGTACAATTTATTGTTCACTCAGACAAGGAGAATTGGCAGCGGAGAGCTACGTACGGATATTGCCGACGCCCATGGGGATGAAGCATGCGCCGATGAGCGCCTCGTTGGTTATTCCGTATCGCTGGCCCTGGGAACGATTTGAGGGCATAGTTCAGATGTCTGAAGAGACGCACGACTGTCTGGGCCATAGGTACTTGCAGGCCTGAGAAGAGGAGCTTTAACGATGTCAATCAGATGAGAAAGCTCAAATTGCCTACCAAACTCCGTTACAAGGACTGCAGCAGCAGAGAACGTCTGAAAAGCTCAAAAGGAGGAATCGGAGGAGAGGGAAAGAAGTCTAGACTCACGACGAGTGCGAGATTCGGGCTGCGGAGCACCCACAGGGACGACAAGGGGTTCAACCACACCCAACGGAAGCTTGGATGTTCGTGTTCGTCGGATGCATCTGTCTCTTGACTGTCGCGAGTAGAATTGCGCTCTGCTTTTGCGAGTTTCTCCAGCCCGGTAGCGCCTGGGTGTGATGTCTCTGGAAGGTAGAGCAACATTAAAAACCACAAGACTCCCCCAAATACGGCCAGCGCCAAATGTAGATATCGCCACGACGAGTAGTGTGCTGCCCAGCCGCCAACGATCGGCGCAAGCGCATTGCCAAGCAGCGCGGCAGCAAGAAACACACCCATAGCGGTCCCGCGCTCGGTGAGCTTGTACATATCTGCGATAACACCGCCGCCTTCCAGAATGTGTTCAGATATACAAGAGACGACTAAATCGTGGTGATTCACTAACCGACTGATAGACCTCCTGAGGAGCCAAATGCCTGCACCATACGCCAGAACATGAGGGCTGGTATGCGCGTGGCCGTCGCGACACCTAGGGAACCGATGCAGAGGAACGGAATGCCGATGATGTACACAGGCCGACGGCCATCTGGTTTGTTTTCGAGCAGAGTCCCGCGTTAAATGAGATGGAGATTGAAAGAAACAGAGAGACGCACAGAAGGTCGAATATGTCGCAAAGATCATGCTTCCGACAGAGGAGCTAAGGATTGATATGCTTACCGCGAGACTGGGGGTCGTGTCAATTTCCACTTGGGTCATTGAACGGCAAAGTGGCCAGCGAATATCACAGTAGCATTCACGTACCTAATAATTTGGGCGTCGAGTCCAAATCGCGCGCGATTTCCGGAATGGACGGAATAAACGACGCTGCCGCGAACACTGTGCACAAGCTGTTAGCCCACGTCGAGACACAATATCTTGTTCCAAAGAGCGTACAGGGTACGAGAGCGCTACAGCTGACCAGGGCGCTTACTGTGCGCTTTTGGGAGGGGGTGAAGCGAGCGTAGACTGCCTCGTGCGTCAACTCAGCAGCGGTAGCGAGCAGCGGTGCCTCTTCATCCTGAGTGCTGATCGACATCGAGGTCTGAGTGAGCAAAATTTGATGATGGCAATCATTGCTCGCCGGTGACTCAGGGTCGAAGCGGGCCGCACTGCCGCAGAGATAAGCAACTGATTGTGATGGATATAGTGCAGTGCCGGCGAAGAAATTCCAAGACCTTCAAGTTGTCAACGTTTTCAGTTATTTATCAACGATCGTGTATTTCTTTGAGATTCCACAGAACGCTAGAATTTTCCTGCATAAACCTGAACACGCATACTTACAGTACGTCACGAACTACCAAACGCGCAGTAGTATCCATTGTCGTGATGATATCACGTACAAAACCTACGATGTTGTAGTAATATAAGGGGTCCAACTAAGGATACATCCCATCGTCCTCATACGGGATTCCCCAAGCTGCTCTGGGAGGCCGATCGCTCCCGGCAGGTTCTACAATGGTGACGTCGGATGGGTACATGGCTGCCGCAAACGCCTCAGCATCCACCGTTGCCCTGCGCATGAGAGTAAGGCGGGCGGTCCTGAGGCGGGAAATACCAGGCTGGGCGGAGGAGCAGCGAGACTCAATCAGGCTCGTCAGCGCGCGATGGTCCGTGTCGGTGCGGTCGCAGAACGTGAGTCGCAGGTGGAGGAGGTTCGGGCATAAAACGGCGGACGATGAGGTGTCGGCCAGCGCGCTGAAAATAGGCGCAAAATCTGGTTCTGGGTTTTGTTGAAATATCTGCATGCGGTGCAAATCCAGCCTAGTAAGACCGGGGCAGCGATGGAGACATCGAAGGAGGTCGTCGACGTTGCCTACTGCGAATCTCAAGAACAGTTCTCGAAGATCGCACGAGGAGCGGCCGATCAGCTCATCCATCGCCAGCATCAGATCGGAGAAAGCTAGAGGAGGCTCATATGTATCGGGATTAAAAGGATGGAACAAAACACCCGTAAGATCGAGCGTTTTCAGACCAGGAAGGACGAGGGTATCCAGAATTCTTTGGATGTTAAACGGAGCAGTCATTGCGATCTCGGCGTTAAGAGACAACGCGTCGAGGTGCGAGAGTGTAATTCGTCGCGACGTTGATGGCGAGGGGACGGCGACCAGTGGCGGCTCTCCGATCGGAAATGCTAACTCACAAGTGCGCAAGTTCACGCACTGTGCAACAAGCTCCAGAACGTGAGACGCGTCGAGATTGAAGAAAGACCTCCGGGACTCTAGGCACAGACCGGTGATCTGGTCCCATCGGCATGTGGGAACCTCTAGATGTGCCTCGAAATATTTGAGCGATAAACGGTGCAGGTTGGGTATCGCGGAAAGAAATCGTAAAGTCTCAGGAGTTGGCATTTCGTCTGTGATTTCCAGAGTTTCTAGCAGTGGGACATCCTCTGGCGTCAGATTCCACACCGCAGAAATATCCTGGTGAGCCTCCGGCTCGAGCTCGAGCGACTTCCATCGGTGACTATACGGCAAGATAACGTCCATTAAAGGCGGTAGATTTTCGCCGTCACCATTCGGAACGGAGACTGTGATCGATAGGGGGCAGTCACCGGAGCGTTGGAGCCACATTCGAAGCCGATCGCACCCTTTCGTCAATGTCATAGACCGCTGCTGGCTCTCGTCCCTAGTAGACGGTACCACAGCGTGAATGGAGGACCACAGCACTGGAGTAGCGAGCGATATAGTGCGCCAGGCACTGCACACGCGCCCTAGAAGCAGTGGCGGGTGGGATGTGTCCATGATGGCACAATGACGCGAGGGCATACATCGTTCGAAGATTTCCTGGAGAATCTCGGGTGGGGCTGCACGTATGGGAGATAGAAGGGCGAGGTAGGGGTCGACGAGTGCCGTCAGCGCCGCATGCCGCCCAGTCGAGCTCAGGAGCCGTTGACGATCCATCTGGATCTCTGCGGATATCCTGGCTATTTTCTGAGTGCCACGCGCACGGTACTCGTTGAGCAGTTTCCGCTCGCCCGCCGTGGGAACGTAGTTCGTTCCAAGACAGTGGTCCAGGTGCGCCACAGAGGAGCTATCCAAGGTACAAGCTTCTTCACGTATGATCTCAACATGAAGGAGCCCCAAAATCGCGTCGTATGGGGTAACGCCGGTGTCCTCCAGTTCTCGCAGGGCCACGCGGAGCTGACATTCCGGTTTGAGAAAATAATAATCCTGAAAATATTGGCTCACAATATCCCAACTTTCATGCCAGTTCTGCGGAATGCCAGGGATTTCTGCCGTGGATCTTTTGTACGAATGTTAGTCACTGCCTCAGCGCCACGGCGACAAAACAGGTTACTGAGGGATGTAATACGGGCCCAGCAGATCAGGAATATCCATGCATGGAGAAGCTCCTGCATCAGCCATCGATCTTGCTGGATTCGAAGGGTATTGGGTTTCGCGAGAAGGTCAAGGTGGTTAAGATCAAGGTACAGCCAGCACTACACAGCCACTATAGGTTCCGAATGAATTGATTCAAAATTGATTGCTGACCAAGCGTTATAAAACCAGAGAACAATCGTAGAAACGCCTACAGTATATCTATAGTTCCAGCCAAATTTAACCCGGATTTCCGGACGACAAGTCAGTTGAATTGGTTGATCCACGGTCAAACTGACTGGGATTCAGGGGAAAACAAGAGATGTCATGGTTGAACGATACCCCAGTGAGCTTCGAATCAATCCGCTTTTTCACGCTCATTTTCAAAGAAAAACTATTCAAAGGATCTATTGCGCCCCCTGTCAACACCACAACTTACGGTTATCAAACTACCTCAAATGTCGGCGTGCAATTCCATGCAGGTCGACTCATAAAAGTCGTACACTATACCGTACCAAGGATACATCAAAATGTTCAAAGCACATAACGGAAATCCTGGGGCGGAGATGTTGAGCAGCGGCCAAGCCACGACGGCGAGAAAACGCACTTTATTCTCATATTCAGTCTTATCCTGCATCCCGGCCTCCTTGGACGCGGCGAGGTCCGGCGGGCCGTACTTCTTGTCGCGCCGCTTGTTGCTGATGTACATGCTGCATTAAAGCGTTAGTTTGAGCGTTGCAGGTAATATAGGAGGATATGACGAACTAGAAGAAGAGCGCGATTTGGCAGACGAGTTTAATCTGTGATGCGACGAGACATGGGTATCAGGAGGCCAAGCTTAATACGATGAGATGAACCGTGTATCCGGCAAGCAGGCCGGCCGTGGCGTCTTGCTGTGCAAACGTGAGTCTGGACATGCAACGGCAGTAATTTTATGGGACACACGTAGAACGGTGCTTGGGATTGTTTGCTGAGCGCACAAAGAAGTTAGTCCTCGGTTGAAAATAAAATGAATGAGCATTGTCTTACACACTGGGGAAGATTATCAGTGACTATGAATGATAAATAAATAAAGTACATACACAAATGGTCCAGCGACGTTTCCGAAACAATATGCGGTGCTGCACGAAACGTGAGGGGTAAATTCAGAGGAATATGAATGCACCCACAAAATCACCGCAGATGCGATGGTCTGCAATCAAGATGTTAAAGTGCATGGAGAGGACGACACGAGCCGGGACCTACACGATGCGTGTATCCTCCCATGTTCGACGAGACCATAACCAAACTTACCGCCTGGTCGAAAAGAATTCGGAACAAATAAAACATGCTACGGGAAGTACGCACGAATCCAACCGATTGGCAGTTCACGAGCCAGAACGACACGAGCCGCTGCCAGACCAGGTGCCGCGGTAGGTACGCCATGCACGCGGCTGCGACGACGCAAATAATATTCGCGGCGGTGGAGGCGATGAGCCGCGCTGAAAAGGGGAATTTTGGTGCTTAGAACCGATTTACTCGATGGGGAAAGGGCTGTGGGACGCACTGTTCTTGAAATTGAGGGTGATCACACCGCCAATGACGAGGGCAACGATCTGTGTGATGTCGCCCACACTCTTGAGCACAGTGGTCTTAGTGGCTGTAGGAGATCGATTTACAGGGGTGCCAGTGCAATCAGGACGAGTACGCACTCGAGAACCCCATGTCCTTGCTGAACAAGAATCCAATGAGTTTGGACCAGGAGGAGACGGAGACGTACATAATAATCGAGGAGAAGTTGCTGGGCGTCATAGCTCTCAAGTTCCATTAGCTGTGGAATAACGGGGAGTACATACCTAACAACGCCGTTGGGAATGGCGGCTGCAAAGACAGAGGCAAACAGAATCCAGATCTTGATATCCTTGACTGTCCCGGCCATCGTCAATTCTGGTAATGAACACATCTATAAAGAGTGCGCACTGGCAACGATGACCTGTTCGCGCTTGAATTTCTTGTTCTTGATCCCTAGCTGATTGGCTGCGACGCGCTGCACGGCGAGGACGCGCATCTCCGGGGTCAGGAAGCCTGCTGAGGCCTGGTCAGTTCGAAATCAACACAAAGGTTCAACTGCGTATCAGCAAACGGGACACATAAATAGAGACAGTGGACGTACCGGCGAGTCCGGGAGGAAGAAGAAGATGACGAACGACCAAGCCATGGTTATGGCGCCGAGGATGTAGAAGCTATGCAGCGCACCCCGTCAGTAAACTTTTTTAGATTTGATATAGAGGAGGGATCACATGTACTGCCATTTCGCGGGACCGGGTGCCGTTGGGCTGATACGTGAGATTCCGGCTGGGCCATAATTAGCGTTGACCCCGCTAAATTCAGCACGGGGGACGTACTCGACACGCTAGGATAAAAATATCATTAGATGGAAGTTGAAGTTTGTATCAAATGCGGGAGAGCTCACTAGCTGCCGATGACGCCGCCCCAGCCTGAGAGTGGGCATGTGAGGCTCGAACATGTCAGGTTAAGAGATGTCCGTACCGAGTCCAGAATACCCTAAGGATGGTAATTATAAGTGATGGGACAAAGCAATTGAAATGGAATGGCGTACATATAAACTGTCTGAGCGGAATTTCTTGCTAGAATGATCATTGGAGGCACGAACGGTGGATCTGGGAAGAGACTCACACGCGTGTACCACCAACCGCTGCCAACGTCTCAGTTTCAGTGAGCAGGTTGAACACAAGGTAACACACGTCATGATAGTTAGGCAAGGAGAGACAGACGCCTCAAATATGCCAAGAATGAACCGGTTGAGCATCGCGGTGTGGAAGTTCGTACATTGCGAGACTGATTGGTTTCAGTGCTCAGCTTGAAGTACACGGCGAAGATACTTACTTGTCAAGACGCAAAGACCCCACATGAATATCGTGATAGCAAGCACCTTTTGTGCTGGGAATCGTCCGATGAGGATCTGCATTGGATATTGCGACACGGCATAGCCAAAGTAGACCCTATGGGAAGATATGAAGAGTATCCTTCAGCAATTTGGCGCCATCTTACATGCCAGACAGCCAGCTAGGACTTGTCAGGACGATGACTTGACGACGGGTGTTAAACATACTTGAAATCGTTTCCTGTCAACTTAAGCGCGGTTTGGAACCCAAAGAGGTTGGCATAGTTCAAGGCGGTTTTCTGGAACAAAGTCAGGGAAACACCATTAAGGAGAAAAATCGCACATCCAAAAATTGGAGCGTTTGCGTCACCAAGAACATAGGGAGAATGATCATGTCGAGGCGCCAGCGGATGGCGCTGTTCTCCTTGGCCGTGATCTCGTGGTTTGGGCGATACCTTGCTTATAGACGCTGTACCCGACATTTTCGTCTTCCTCAGCCTCAGTTATCGCCGTGAGATTGTGGGGTGGCGGTTTCGCCACTGGAACGCCTTTAAGTTTCTCGTTGATGTCAGTTTCGTAGGAGGTCCCAGTCGTAACACTGTCTGAGCGCGCAAGTCCTTGAGCAGTAGCCATCGACATGGTATGAGGCACAACGGAGCGAAATGGGCGAAAGCAAGCTGCTTTATGGCCTCTAGGCGCGAATTTCCAGGCACCACCGTTCTGCCGCATCGTGAGAAAATGACTAACTTCGGCGGGCGGCACGCACTGCGGGCGCCTCAAAGTGAACATATGATCATTTCACCTGACCGCGGCCTTCCGCCATTTCAAGTTGGAAAAGAACTCCCACGTCTCCTTTGCTTTCTCCATGTCTGACCCCGTCCTCGCGAAGCCACCTGGCGACTGCTGTCTCAACTGTTTCCCCATGAAGGCACGCCCACTGGCAAGTTTATCACCATCGCCGATGTCAACACGTATATCGCGCATCCGCCTAACCAGGCACAGGAAAACCGTGTAATATTGTGTGTATATAGCGCCCCGCTGTGCCTGATCCACATTGATTGCTATACAGATATTTCCCTGATGTCTGGGGAATCGATACCTTCACCAATGGTCAACTGTTGTGTGACTACTACGCCTCGCAAGGCACGCAGTGCCTTATCGCCAATCAATTTTTCGTCCAACTAACAATGGTATGGCAGGATTTCTAGTCTTGGCGATAGACTATTTCCGCGGGGTACGTCCCTGCCTACGATCATTTCGAAACAAAGCCAAGCTCAAGAAAATTTCAGGACCCCGTCCACTTGCATCGCAAATCTCGGGGAGACGTCACTACGGAGCCCGGGTTCGACTTCGAGGCTTGGAAAGCAAAACACATGGCCTTCGCCGCTGTCGCGGTTCCCAAATGGATTGACGCACTCAAGGCTCAATTCGGTAGGCGATTCTCGATTCATGGGCCAAATCGTCTCATGATCATGCTATCTAGGCACTCCGGAAACTAAATATGCCGTCGTCGGCTACTGCTTTGGTGCGCATTCTCATAGTTCAACTTTGAGGCAGGATCTGAATCGACCAGGGGCCCCGTATGTAATGGACGCACTCTCTGAATCGTCATCTACTGCATGTGAGTTTCAATTCAAATCCTCTACCACTGAGTATTTCTTTGGTGTTGAATTTGTATATATTTTAGGTGTCGGAGCTTTTGGACACCCAGCATTCTTGAACGAAAGCCACTTCAAAATTGTGCCAGTAAGTTATCCTCCGTCTGCCTTGGTCTCCGTTCTTCAGGGATCTCATCAAGTGGCCCAAAAATAATTCACCCCAAATTACCGTTCGCCACAAAATACTCACGCAATGCCGTACAGAACCGCTCTTCCTTTCCTGCGCAGAGACAGACCACACTTTCCCTGCTCCCGCGCGCCACCGCGCAGAGGAACTACTCACCACGGGCAAGCGCACGTTTTACATCCAGCTCTTCTCTGGCGTCGAGCACGGGTTCGCGCTGCGCGGCAACATGGATGATGCCTACGAGCGTGAGTGACCGTGTTCTTTGAGATGATGCGAAACATCATGCGTGTTCAAACTTCCCTCATCACTGACGCGTGTGTATGTTATAGGATTTACCAAGGAGGAGAGCGCTAACGGCATCGTGCGCTGGTTCACAAAGTTCATGTGACCAGATTTATTGTTGGGAACCAGTCGTGTTCATGGTATTATCGCAGATGTAAATGTTATATCCGCAAATTATGTCATTTGGCTCCTCGTGGATGTACGTTCGTCCCGCATCGACAGAATATGAATACATATATATGTATATATTCCGGGACGCTCGCTTACTATGCAGCCTGATGAAACTAAAAATTATCTGAGAAATTGCAACAAGCCTTCTCGGACCGGTCTGCCGGATGACACGTGAAGCGTGACATATGTGACGCGTGACTGGAGTTGCTCTTGACTTTAACCACCCACAGAGAACTTGAACATCGTCAGGTAGACCTAGACTGCTTTCCGATTGTACCGACTGATCGAGGATTGTATATTGTTAGCGCATTTCCCCACCAATCCAGCAAAAAATTGGCCTTAGATGGAGTCGCCATTTTCCCCGTATTTTCACTTGATTTTCACACCAATTACGTCCCATCCGATTTCGAAATCGAGCGTATCCAAATGGATCTAATGGCACATTCCATAGAGGTGGCACGTCTTGAGTTGCTCATCCGGGACTTGAGCTCACAGCGGGAAAGTCTCGTGAGTCCAAATTGAATCCCACAAAGCCCTCATTTCCTTTGGCCGTCGTTCGCCGCGCGACGTCGTGCAGGAGATCTTCATCGCCTGCCTTCCGACTCATAAAAATGCAATTATGAGCGCCAAAGATGCACCTTTCCTCCTCTGCCACATATGCAGCGGCTGGCGGACCATCGCACTTTCAACGGCGGCACTATGGGCGTCTCTGCATGCACCTTCCACTGGATTTCGTGTTTGGACGCGGTCTACATGCCCAAGTAATTGCATGGCTAGCTCGGTCAGCCGGCTGTCCTTTGTCCATTTCAATCATCGGCTCTCGGAATATATCCCACTGGAGCGAAACCAATGCGGATCAGGTTGACATGGTTATGCAAGCGTTGGTCCAATCTTCAGAGCGCTGGCCCACGGCCGAGCTCTCCTTTCATGCCGACGAAGGACTGCTCATGCTTTCGAGGGCGAATTCACCGAGGCTGAAGACCATTGTCCTGAGTGGCGATCCTTCAGAGATGGTCGCAATGGATCTCCTGTCAGTTGAAGGCCTGCGCTCGATCACTCTGCGTGCGCGCCACACCAGTATAAACCCATTCCTATCATACCTTCGGCTCCAATGGGATCAGCTCACGCACTTATCATTCGGAGTACCGGGCCTAGCCCTAAAAAATGTGGTCCCGTTGCTTCAAAAATGTCTTCGCCTCATATCCTTTCAAACGTCGATCCAGGGCCATTATATGGATCCACTGTCGTTGGTTGTTGCCCCAGTTTCGTTAGCATGCCTCCAGATCTTAATCATCATTGATGAGATTCAGGTGTCACACATTGAATTCTTGGCGCGGCGGCTTCGAATTCCCCAGTTGCGCCGTTTTCAAGTGCCCAACACTCTTCTCTGCATGATGAGGCAGGATTTCTCGCTGACCTAGCGACATGCTCGCCGCTATTAGAAGACCTCGTAATCGACCTTGGACGACTCACCCAGGGCTCACTCTCTGAAAGTCTTTCACAGTTGCACCACCTGAAAACACTTGCCGTCGGGGACACGTGGGCCATTCGTGTGGGCGGCTCTGAGCCTGAAGTCGGTGCAACGTATCTCATTGCGCTGCTCAGACCCAACCCGGACTCCCCGCTTGTGTGGTCACAGTTGGAAGTATTGGAAATCAATGAATGGGTCACTTTGGGCTGCGATCCGCAATCCGATCTCCTGGCATTCGCTCAGCGGCGCTTGGATGCCTGCCCTCATTTCCGGCGTCTGGACGTCAAGTACGCCGGTGTCGTGCTACCTATCCCACAGACGTTATTGCAGGCATTCGCGGCGCGAGGCTTGACCATCACAACAACTTCCAACTCTCATGAAATGAAGCTTTCCTCCAGAGAAATGCCTTGGACTGGGCTTGAAGAGTTCGCAAATAATTGATTTACCTAGATACGTTGGCCGTAGGCGAGTGGTATGAATCTGTACTGTGTATGTGTGGATACGAATACAATCAATTCAAGCGCCGGTGATCATAATTGATATGTGTACTATGATCGAAATCGTAGGTAGGTACAGTCGGTGGCTATTTTGGAATACCCGCGATGGCTGCCTCCACGAAGTCAGATCCAAATAGACAGGTTTGAAGGAAAGATTTTGTTACCCCTCCACAAATTCTCTCCAACGCCCGCTGGTATACTTCATACATCTCCGTGACCCACCCCAAATTGAACCACCTTTAACCCGAGGTCCCGCATCGCCAGGAGCTGAGACCAATGCTCGCGGTCCAGCTTCGCTTTGTTGATCTCCAGAACTTCGAGGCGCGCATCGCCCGTGGGAGATGTGCCAATCCGCGACCTGATCATGTTAGGGAACGTCGCCTGAGGTGTTTCTGCGGCGATCCTCAATTTGGTGTTTATCTTCAACACACGAGGGGCCGGAAGAGGGGCGGAAACGGACAGGCCGCGGGTCAGCCCGACCATAGTGGCGGTCGGGATGATCTGGCACGACGACGGCGGGATCATTTTCCGGCAATATATTCCCAAGGCGAAAGGACAATTGCCCGAGCGCTCGAGGAAAAGTGTGACCAAGTACAGAAGGCTTTGTGGCGATGGCCGGAAGATATTCCAGAGATCCGTATGCAGCCGTATGGCAATGATCCGCCATAGCCTCGGGGTAGATATGGCGACTGCTCTCCAGCGATTGCAGATCTTCCCTAGCTTCCAAGGAGCCTCACGCGTGTCGAGTTCAGTTCTGGATCTGTACTCCGTCAAAGCTACACAAGACATGAATATTTCGGCGAGCATTTCTGCAGGACATTCTTGAAGAATCGGCGAGGTTGATTCTACCAATCGGGAGGCGTTTTGTATTCCAGTCATCGTTAGGCCAAATTTGGCACTGCCTTACGAGACCCAAAAATATCAACTATTGCGGATGCGGATTTGCTGTAGTTGTACATGTATTGTGACAACATTGTGACATCGATGACTCTCTGAGGCGCTCGTGCTCACCCTGAGCTCTCTTGCCACCACCACCCTGCTCCCATTTTTGCGCCAACCGGATTGCTACCGACTAGTACTGTGGCGAATACACGTCGGGGTATGTACTTAAAACGATACCCCGAATGGGCCCATGATCTGATCTTTTTCTGTTTCAATTCCAAGGCAGAAGCGCGAAAGTGGCAGCCCCGACAAACACTTGACGTTGTTCAAATCTGACTCGTGAACCATCAAACGATGGTCCCAGCGGAAAATCGCTCTCTGTCGCCTAAATCCTGCTTGGTCTTTCACGAATTCCCGACTGAACTCTTCATCAAAATATTTATCTTCTGCGTAGCTTGGGCCAAGGGTAGAATGCCGAAGTCCTACGGCTCAGTGGCTCCTTGGAACCTAGGACACGTTTGCCGTCGCTGGAGAGCAGTTGCCCTATCGACCCCGAGGTTGTGGCGGACAATTGATCTTTACGGTACGAGAACCCTTGGACATTATCAAACCTTCTACACCTGGTCACACTCTTCGTCGAATGCTCCGGTGCTTGTCCCTTCGCTCTGCGAATCAGTTCGTACAACCGGATCGACTTCTTCCCACTGACAGTTCTCGACTTGCTCATGCGGGAATCGCCTCGTTGGGAGAAGCTTGAGCTTGAGCTAAAGATCGCGACCGCCATGCCATGGGATTTCCCCCATTCTCAGTCCTTGCACACCTTCATCATTCGCCCCTATACAGAATGGAACCCACCATACGCAGGAGTGGTCCTCGATGCATTCCTCCTTGCCTTCAAAAATTAGACCAAGACAACATTTGGGCCGTGACTCCATGGGCACAACCGACTTTCTACCGCTGCCAATACGACACCAATACCTGGTTGATGCTGCAGGAGGCACTTCGCCAGATGACGAACCTCGTTCACTGTGAGCTCAGGTCAATAGTGAAAGTTACTCTGCTTTCATTTACGACTACGCTTCTCCGATCCATCTCCTAAATCTCCGCCACCTGACAATATTGGAATCGGCCCGGTCCGAGGCCGATTATTTTCTGGGCCTCAGACGCACTGGTTGTCCCGCAACTAGAGCATCTTATCGTCCAGAGCACAGAGCCCGGAGTGTTCGAGAACCTCGCTGTGCTCGTCGCCCGCTCCAGATGTGTGCTGCGAACATTCAAGCTCTTTAGCGGGGAAAGAGTTCCCGCCGACATTTTCCAGTTCCTGGAGGAGGTTCCGACTCTCACGGAGGTCTGACTGCATTGCGAAGACGCGATCTCGACCTCCGCCATTGTCAGGCTCACACGTCACACGCAGCCTCTCGTTTTCGCTCTGCCGGCACTTCGTATGTTGAAAGTATGCGGATATTTCTCTTGAGCCGAGCTCCACAGTATGGCTATGTCTCGGATGGACCCACCGCTCGCAGGCGGTGTGCGCCTCGAATCACTCTATGTTTACAATACCCGGGTGGAAGATCCCAACTCGCGACTTTGCGGAATCCGGGCTTAAAGGTGGTTTTGTGGATGAGCGCCGAAGACGATGGTGAATGACTGCGCGGTCGGGAGAAATGGACCTATTATGCCCCATTGCAACGGTCTGTCTTTGAAGCCTTTGAGTTTTTTGATGTTACTCAACCGAAATACGTCCCTCAAGGAAACCCCCCTGCTATTGTGCAGGATATTTTCATTCATCCATTTATGTAGCTTGTCTTGCATATTTCGCATTCGCATCAACAGACGACTTGACAAATTCCCCAAGGCTTTCGCGACTCTCGTGTCCCAAGGTACGGATGAAATTATGCTACAAGAATTTAAACCAACAACAAGCTTGTACAAACGAGTGCGACTTTGATATGGAAAAAAAATTACCTACGTCTAAATTATAACGCCAGATTTACACTACAAACGCACATCCCTCGCTCGTGCACCCTCGACATAACCCGCTCGTAAACTCCAAATCCCTCATCCGTGATGCCCACGCGACTACTTGAGGCGCAGATCCCTTAGCCGACTCGCCACCTCGTTCATGTTCTGTAGACCCTCACCCATCGTCACCCACTCGCCGCTCCAGCCCTGCTCTCTCCGGTGGGTGCCGCGATCGTACCCGATGTCGGTGGGTGCCGCAGAGGGCCCTGCCGCGCGAGGCTGGAAAGCGAGAGACGCGTGGGACCTGGAGGACGTCGGCGCAAGGGGTTCGAATACTACAGGCGCCGTGCGTGCCCCGAACTTCGCAGGCTCAGGCGCTGGCCCCAGTGGGGGCTCGCCCGATAACGCTGAGTACACGCTAACCGAGTCGCGGTCACTGGAATCTGGCTCTGCCTCCGGCACGGGCGGCGCCTCCCTCTCCCTTTCCCACTCCACCGCTGGCGCCGTCTCCCGCCTCCACTCCGACTCCACGAGCGAGTCCCGACGCCCGGTGCGCATGGCAGCCGATGACGCGCGCAGGAGCCGAGTCGAGCGGCGTTTGGAGAGCGTGCTGGGGCGCCGCGGTGGATCGGCTTGCGTCGCGGGGAAGACGAGCTCCGCGGGGACGCTCTCGCCGAGCGTGCGGACAATGCGCGCCATCTTGCGGGTCCGTCTGTTGCGCAGCTCGTCGGCGGGGACTTTGGCGGGTAGGTGGGAAAGGAGATCGATGCGGGGGATGCGAAGGGCGATCCGAGGTGGGAATCCCTAGAGCCAGCGGGAGGTAGACGCACGGCCAGAAGGGGGCGCGCGGGATGCGGGAGGTGGAGGCATGGGGTGACTCTGCGTCCGGCGTGTAGATCCCCAGA
Organism: Mycena leptocephala; assembly: GCA_029378395.1. Classification (NCBI taxonomy): domain Eukaryota; kingdom Fungi; phylum Basidiomycota; class Agaricomycetes; order Agaricales; family Mycenaceae; genus Mycena; species Mycena leptocephala. The sequence continues at coordinate 8,208 of JARJLF010000270.1, read as the reverse complement.
GACGACGAGCGTGGAGGAGCATAAATGTAGGCGCGAGGTCGGGATTCGTGCACCGGAAATGTGGCAGTTCTTGGAGAACTTGTGTCGATAAAAAGCGGCGTTTCGCCAAGTAAGTGCTCCATCTTGCGGGTCGAGCGCAAGAGCCGTACGCGCTGCTCAGGCTTCAGGAAGTGCGAAGTTACAGGGAGAGCGCTTGGACCGTCCATCTAGAGCTAAATTGCGCGAAATCCAATGTTCTAAGATGCAGGACCCTCCGCTGTCCAGAACGTTGGGGAAGAAAGGCAAAATATCCTGCGCTAACCACCCCACCCGTCTATTGTATGAAACGGGAGCGACATGGTCACCAGGGGTGTCGTGGGCATGAACACAAGGGTATGTCTTCTCTGCGAGATCGTCGCTCTTGGTCGCCCGATTAGGAAACTTAATGTGACACTGGCGACAACCGAAACCGTCACGTATAGCGGCCAAGCGACGCATCTTGACAACAAATTTGGCATTCTCCTTCCTACCTCCGTAGTCAGAAAATTATTTTGACCGATTCTTGCGCCATTTTCACCGTAGGGTTCCGCTAATGAAGAGCCCAAGCAAAGCAAGATTCGGAGTCAACTCAAAGTCAACTGGTAATAAACCTGTCCGCCACCGTTCCGTAAAAGATCAATATCACGATCTTTATTCTACAGCTTCTTTGATAGAGTAGGATTCTTGTCCGGCTTCTTCCAGAGTTAACGCCTCGGTGATATTTACTGGGTGACTTCCCGTAAGGTAAATATATTCCAGCGCAATTTTCGAGCTTGTTTGAGGGGTGCCAGTGATGAGATCAATGCCAACGACATTCAAGCCTGCGGGTTTCCCGCAAGCAAAATAATATATTCATTGAACTATAATGCGCTGCTCGCACCTAAAGAGAGCTTTGAAATGACATCCTCTGGGCCCCACCATATAAAAGAAGTGTTGCTGCGTCGTGAACAGGTAGGAACATGGACATTCATCTTCTTCGGCCAGAAATGGATGATGTCGAAAAAAGCCGATTCCCGGCTGATTCCAGTGATTGGGAGGTGTTTTGAGGTGTTCAAGAGTCAAATTACAGTGAAGGAATATCATGGTCAACACGTTGAAGGGCCTGTAGCGGCCACGGCCAACGTTTGGAGACGGCAGAGGGGTTGTGACACTGGTGACAATGTGTGACGATCAATCAGAACCGTCCCAAAAGGTTTATTCCGCCATCCAAATTCCTGGAGGGGGGGTGCCTACCCCCCCTCCAGGAATTTAATCTACTCGACTGATCTAGAATAAAAGGCCTCCGCTTTTGGATGACTCAAGTGATGGGGTCCTGACAGGTGCCTCGGCATCTGGCCGAAATATTCCCCCAGAATAAATTTATCTTACGGGAAGTCACCCACTAACACCACGTTGACCGTGATGTCTCCTGCCAACACGGCGGCCTGTAATGCTCAAAGTATGTATGTAAGTTTCACGTTTGTCGTCTGGTTGCACTCCAGGCTGCAATAAGCTTGTCGACGCAATGAGAGGTTTGTATATACTAGTTCTCCCTCTCCGTTGGTGCCGTCATCCAGGAAATTCTTTCCGACCCTGCGCGAATGAACGGAAATGAATGGAAACCACCAAGTATATATTCGTTTAGCGTTGGTTTAGCGAACAGTTTATTCGCTTATATATTTTTGACTCCGGAGGCAACCCCATCCGGCTGGTTGTCCTTGATCATGATCAATTTGCAAGCGGCTCCGGATGATCAAGAAGGACCACTCAATTTTGCTGCTTCGAGGTTCTCGATCCTCGAGCTCGACATGACTTGGTGGATTCGAATGTTGGACGTGGCCGTGGACAGCAAAGTCCAACAATTCAATTTTTGGTCCTCTCGGATGCTTTTCCCCACGGGCCACGACCTCGGTCGCGACTTGCGGTTGTTTCAGCTTAACATCACCACGGCACGCCGTAGGGAGAAATATTTGTCCTTCTGTCCTTCTTTCAGAATCCCACTCCCAATCCTCTTCAAGTCGTCCCCCGCCTCCTAAGTTGGGTTAATCTGATCATAACGTATTACTGCCCATTTTGTGTGGAAGCCGCGCGAATCGGCGAAGAATTTGTCCCTCTTGCAACAGTTTTTCCCTCTGCCTATTCCAGAGATATCCCGACCCACGGTGATGTCCACTCACAAGAATTGCTACCCCTTTGCCGCTTCGGTACTCTCTATCGTGGCGGCTGGCGAGCTTTGGAAGACTGAATTAACCTTATGGAAATAAGACGAATCATCACGAATTGATTCCCTTCAACGGTCCTCCACCTAAATTTTTGCAAAGCCTACGAAATATTCCATGGGCGACGGTTACGGGTCCGAGCGAAAGACAGCAAGGTAGTTGGTATTTATTCCGGAATTCCTAATATCCAAGTAACAATATATGCGCAGCTGGTGTTCTCTTGTGCAAGAGTCAACTTCCCAAGGCGAAACAAAGGCATGTCAGCGAAGCATGTCTTGTCAACTTCAAGACTTTCAAGTCTTCGGCCCTATAAAAAGCGTTAGTCGTTTGGTAATTGCCGTAAGCGGGGTTCCAGGCTGACAGCTAAACCAGCTGCTAAACCAAATGCCATGTCTCGAATGCCGTGGATGTGATCCCACTCAGCCACGGAAAGATCATAAGACCCACTGGCGTGCAAGATTTAGTTTAATTACACAAATCTAACTATAATGTCTGTTCCCGAGAAAACCACAATCAAGGAGGCGGCAACTAACGATCCGAGTATGGTCTGTCCTCCGCAAACGACGTCCGCAGCAGCGAGTTGTCCTTCACCTTGGCCGGCACATAATGCACACCGCCAGACCGCGTCGCACCGACCCTTCTGCTGCTTCGGACGAAGCTCATCACGCCGAGGAAGGCGAGCAGGAGCACGACGACGAGGTTCGCTGCGAGGAGGCCGATGATGATCGGGATGTATTTTGAAACGCTGGGTGAATCGGTCACGTCGGAGGTGACCACAGCGTTGGCAAGGTGCCCGGCGACCACCGAGGGAGTGGGGCAGCAGCAGGTGTCGGATGAGCCACTGGACGAGCCACCGGAGGAAGGGCTACCGCTGGGTTGGACAGGAGAAGAACTGGCGGAGCTGGACCCGCTGGGTGGCGACGGGAATGAGGAGCCACCAGAAGACGGTCGTCCGCTAGGTTTGGAAGGAGAGGAACTCGCTGAGCTGGACCCACCGGACGGCTGTGGACTGTTGCTGGATGGACTCCCAGACACACCATCAAAGATGCGAATGAGATCAGCGGGCGCGATTTCCGGGGGGCCATTCGCCAGCTGCTGCTCGCGGACATGGGCGAAGTCCTGCGTCGACTCCCACTCATTCGTCTGCGACAGGAACTGGATGTACGGCGACGTTGTGTTGTCTCCGAACGAGAAACTATCGAAGTATGGTTGCATCAAGCAGTGTAGGGAGATGAAGGGAGGCTTACACGGTGTACACATTGCGCAGGAAGGAGTCGCCGTACAGAGCGTCGGTTTTTCCGGACGTGATGGTGCCGCCGTTGGTGATGGCGCCGACGCAGATGGTGTACTTGACGCCGTCGGGACCAACCTTGGTATACATTTCAGTCACGTCGAGCGGATGGACGGGATACGGCTGGCCACTGCGAGAACATCAAGGGACATCGAGAAATTCGTTGAGGAATATACGCACCCAAAGATCGCGCTGAAGCTGACGGGTGTGGTACAGGGCACCACCCACACATCGCGGTCCGCGCTCCAATGCGTGTTACTAAGGGAGGAGTTCTTCGCCAGGACAGCCCCGGGAACGGCAGAATAGATCTGATCTCTGACCTCCGGCCGCACGATAATATTCGTGGTTCCAGTGTCGAGGCCGATGAGCAGTTGCCCAGATGGCGTTCCAGCGTCGTTCGCCGACCAGGGGACGGAAACGCCGTTCACCGTGGCGCCGTCAGAGAGGATATGCCAGCTCTTGGAGGTCGCGGGGAAGACGGAGCGCTTGGCCATCCACTGCACGGAGGCGTACTTGCTATCGTACTCGGCGATGCTCAAGGACGCATCGGCAGTGTCTTTAGGATCATTTAGCCTGGAGAGGGACATTGCGAAGAAACGGCCCTTGTCGGGGTTCATGTCGAAGATGCTGGATAGAACTGATTTTCCGAGTTTCGGACCGTCCAAGCCAGCAGTAGTGAGCGCCTTCTCGATTCCAGCAGTAGGACTGTCGAAGCCGAGACCAACGAGCCCGCAAATGCCGCTCCCGCATTCGTTCAGACCGATATTCTGAAAAGCACACCATGCTGAGCATACACCCAGTTCACTTCAAGATAACACACACCTGGGTGACATTGATAAAGGCTGGATATTGCGGGTAAGAACGAGATATTTCAAACGAGGGACTATTGACCTTGATGAGGTATTGTATGCCCCGCGATGCTGATCTCTGCCAGCCCAATGGTCCCGTTAATGGAGACATCCCCTTGTCCATAGGAGATTTTCTTTGGGACGCCGGTACTGTCAAACGCCCCAACTCCATCAGGGGGATTCAACCTGAGAATATGTGTAAGAACCCAAACTATACCATTAATACGCCGACAGAACCCACCATAGATCCGTACTTCCCGTGTCTAGGGTGACATTAACAACTAAGAGGAGCGCGTTCAGTCTGTGGTAGTTCTTTCGATTCAATGAAAGCGCACTTTTCCCGCCAATAGAGAGGGCTGCGGTATACTATGCCAGTAATAGATAAGCCAGGAGAAAGAGAAGAAGTTAGTCGCACTTACGCGGACGTTTTTGACATTACCAATGTCGTCGTTGATGTCGCCTGAGGGCCGTGATGGCTGCTGATCGCGCCCATTTGCAACGGCGAGCAACGGTTTCGAGAGCAGAAGAAAGGCAGCGGGGAGCGCTGAAGAGAAAAGCATATTAAATGAAAAGAAGAGTAGGAAGAATGGGATTCCGGGCCATTCGCCCGCATCTTTTATACACTCGGCACGCCGAGCCTGCGCCCAGTCCACACCAAAGTTTCAGCGCGCTGCCGAGTGATCATAATCGGCTGTGCGCAGATTTCGGTATTCGTGAAATATAAAACATGCGCTTACACCAGGAAGAAACATTTACACAGCAGGTCGGCAAGAGGAACAGGTATTTGGCTGTGGAGTGTATGGAAATGCTAGAACGCGACCTGAGCGGAAGCTTGAAACGAACAAAAATGGCGGCGGCGGCTTGGCATCATCAATCGCAGGCGATTTCGGGAGCTTCTGGATGGGAAAAACTAATAGAACCGTACTAGGATTCCCAGATTTGGCACTGACTCATGGCGAGGTTCAAGGAAACCGATGCATTCTGGTCCTGGTTCTGGATGTGCGCAGCGCTGTGATTGTGCCTGTTCTCCAGTGCTCGAACTAATGACCATGATGACGACCCAAGACGAGGTCGGCTGGAGCATCCGGCGTCGAGAGGATCCGAAGTAAAAGGACTCGCCGGAAAAAAAAACGGCGTCAGTCTGCATGGAAAAGCGAGAGAAGTGGCAGTGACAGTGCCGATCACCAACGGTCACGGGGCAGACAAAGCTACGACAGCACCGCCAAACAACTTTGAAACATTCAAACAAGGACTTTCAGTGTTTCGCGCGAGAAAGAGTGAGTCACGCATTGCCTTGTGCAAGGGCGGAATTTGGCGTATCAAAGTGGTAACGAAACACTATTCTCGTTGCCGTATCTAGGCCAGCATACAAAAACGTCCGGCCGCAATAATGATGTACATGATGTACATGCCATATTCTTTGGATATTTCGAAGCTGAATGTGCCTGGGCGGAATATTTGTGGGCCAGAAGTTCCATGTCAGCATCACGAAATTTGATGCTGCCACCGGAGGGAGGACTCTCTGCGACAGGAGTGGGTGCTCGCGTTTCTCCCGTATTCACAAGGATTCCCAGGTTGCGTCTGCCGGACGGTTTGATGTTGAACGCCTACGATTACGGTATTGATATCGGGCGTACATTACACGAGTTCGTACATTCCTGAACACGGCCTTGCGCCGCCTGGACCAACACGTGATCGTGTTCAACCTGCGTTTGTCGGACCAAGTTGCGCGCACCGCTCGGATGGGCTCAGACTTTTCCTTTTTTGCCGTTGATATTCAATTTCAGATATTGAACGTTAGGCACGTCTCGTCTGCGCGCCAACGCCGAAAATGTGGAATTCCTGGATTCACGGGACGGTACTGGCTCTCATGTGCAGCTAATTTTTGCCAACAACGGGATAGAAAAAGAGTTCTGGAACTCGGAACGGCTGTGTAAATACACAAGAAATCTCTCGCTACTTTAGCCCCTGCAAGAACTCCGAAGTGTCCCGCGCCGGCCATAAGGTGCTGTTCACCTCCTTTGAACACCGATGGGCACCCAGGTCTGCACAGACCGCGCGCTATGCTTCTGGGATCGCAATCACAATGGCGAACTCTGCAATCAATATTAGGGTGCTGAATGGCGCCTTCACAGAGGAGACCCAGCGGTTGAATGGATCTGCAGCGCCACTGTACGACTGAGGGTGAATTTACCCTGGATAAAAGTCCAAAATGAACTGCAGGAGTGAGGCTGTAAGACGTTTCGTGGTCTCGACGGTTTATATATCTTCCGATGTCGCATAGGGAGCGCCTGACAGCGCCGCCTCCAACTCCCCTATTTGTTCGCGTCTGCGGTACAGGGGATCGTTGCAGAGTATTTTAATCATATATGACATGGGTCGGTCCACAGCGGTTGGCGACAGCTCGATCTCCTCGCCGGTCCAAAGGAGAAGAAAGTGGTCAATGAACGCGAGTTGAACTTTTTTGGTTTGCGCAAGGCCTCCTGTGATGTGAAGAGATGCACCTCAGTCGCCCCGGCGAACGTCATGTGCAGCGTCGTATGGTGGACGCTCTCTAATTTGGATCTGAGGACAGTCCTGGTCAGGCAGAGTGACCATGATGTCCGGCGAGTATCATCATTGAAAACAAGAAGTGATGCGGAAATGGGGATGCTTACACACTGGACGCGACCCCACGACCCTTCCCATGCCGCGATCTGCGTGGTCACACTTGTGCATACCTTGAAAACTCACAATCAGTGTGTTCATGAATAATTAATAATTGACATCGGAGGATTCGCTCAGCCCGAGATTCGAGTCGAGCATCGTCAGCCCCCGCCCGCCCTTGCGGTACATCTCCCGCTGTCGTTGCGTCCATGCACGCAGCCCCTCGCGGCAAGCACTGGATGGCTCGTGCACGCGCCACGGTCCGGCTCTGCAGATACTGTACTATTTCGACCAAATGTTCAGGTGACGGGTGACAGAGGGTCATGAACTGAACATTTTTGGCCTAGGTGACGGTGACATTTGGATTTTGAGGCCCAAATAGGCTGAAAAATGTCAAATTTTTCGGTCCGGCAGTCGCCGGACTACCATATATGGCAAATTTCCCATGATTGCCGAGGAATGAACACCTAAGAAAGTGAACACCTTAGGTGACAGGTGACACCCCGTGAACATTTGGTCGAAATAGTACAGTATCATGTGCAACAGGTGCTATGTTATCTCGGCATCCGCCGGCATCTTTCGATCATCCATCCATCGGCGGCTGATGTTGCCGGCAGCCGACGATCCTCTGGGTTTGTGTTGCGGGCAGTGTTCGGCATCTGTTACATCACTTTATTCTGAGTCTTATCCATCGATGACGAGTATATCTGGCTATCATATCAGTCTCTTGATCCTGTACCGTGCGCCTGCTTGTTTCCTCAATGGGACCGCCACTTGATTCCTTTCGATAACGCTGCCTGTCCATCGGCGAGAAGCCTCGAAGGGAGCTGATCCATGCAGACCCGAACCCTCTCGTGATCTCTTAAGCTCGGTCCCCATGAGGCCTAATTGGCCTTGAGCTTCGCCGTGGCGATTGTACTCCGAAGACCATGTTTCTCTCTATTTCAATGACTTCATCGTCCGAGCAATTTAAAGGGTCGTCCACTCGACCGATATGCTTGAGGTTCGCGGCTACCCCCTTCTCTCCAGACTCGGACTGACTATGGCCAGGCTCGGATTCTCTTGCGTCTATCCTCTCTACCCTTGTAGCCCTCGCGGTCGTTCAGGCCGTTCCGCTCAATGCCACGCTTGGGGAAAGAGCTGAGGGATTGAGCCCTGTCGCTCGAGATGTCTTGCTCTCAGCCAGAGCAGTCCGACTTCTCCTCGA